>ML109171.1:0-41952 GCA_003697995.1 Taxidea taxus jeffersonii
AAAAAAAAAAAGTGGCCTCTATAAGCTGGAAAAGGCAGGGAAATGGATTTTTCCTTAAAGTATCCTTAAATAGGTCTCTACAAAAACCTTAATTTTAGGGGCGCCTGGGTGGCTCAGTGGGTTAAAGCCGCTGCCTTCGGCTTAGGTCATGATCCCAGGGTCCTGGGATCGAGCCCCGCATTGGGCTCTCTGTTCTGCGGACAGCCTGCTTCCTCCTCTCTCTCTCTGCCTCTCTGCCTACTTGTGATTTGGACTGCTCACCTCCATAAATATGAAACAATAAATTTGGTTGTTAATCCATTGAACTTGTTTTTTGTTTTGTTTTCATAGTAGCCATTGAAAATTAGTATAGGGACGCCTGGGTGGCTCAGTTGGTTGAGCGGCTGCCTTCGGCTCAGGTCATGATCCCAGCGTCCTGGGATCGAGTCCCACATCGGGCTCCTTGCTCAGCAGGGAGCCTGCTTCTCCCTCTGCCTCTGCCTGCCTCTCTGTCTGCCTGTGCTTGCTCTCACTCTCTCTCTCTCTGACAAATAAATAAATAAAATCTTTAAAAAAAAAAAAAAGAAAATTAGTATACACAGCCTGGCCTGCAGCTAGGGGTCAGGGACATGATGTAGGCTCCAGCATACAGATTAGCCTCCTTAACACTTAAATTTGAAGGTAAGCAAGTGAGGAGGTGCGTAATACTCAGAATACATTTGTGATAAGGTTAGAAGGCAGGCTTTGGTCTTTAGAAATAGGAGAGATGAAGCAATGGTGTCAAGTATTTGGAAGCAGTGTCTATGACCAGTTGTGGGTCACTGTGGTCTTCACAGAATAGTCTTCTGGTGAACTTTGGGCACTGAATCTGGCTGTGGAGCCCCAAGAGCCCAAAAGCCCAACTTACTATCTCCCTAGATATTGCTCACCTAATTAATATCCTTTAAAAATAATTTTTTGAACTAGCTAGTGTACTGTTTTTTTCCAATTAAGAATTCTGACATACACAATTTATCAAGGCAAAAGCTTCACTGGATTTTTGAGAAAGAAACCATATTTTAGGATTAATGTGGAAATAAATGCTAAAGAATTGGAGAAATGGGGTAGAGAGCACTTTGTTTAATAATCTGTGCCCTTCTGTTATTAACTCCTGAGACAAGAAGAGTGCCAAATCAGTGTTGCAGTGAATGAACTAGGACCTTTATTTCCTCTCTGGGCAAATGAAATGCTAATTATCTTGGTGTTTTAAATTCAAGCAGCTTATTCTTTCATTCACATGTGGGAATTCAGGCAAATATAATGTCGTGTAGAGAAGTCCTCTATAGTTTATAAAAGAGAAACCATACTAAGGTCTCCTTTACAAGAAGAGACAATAGAAGTCTTTCTGATTATGACGTTATAGAGAAGTTATGGTTTTATACATAAATTTATTCACTTAATAAATTACTTATTTTTGCAACTGATATTTATTGGAAATCCACTATTAACTTGACTATGATGGTGTAGCCATTAGTAAGGCATGGCCTCTGCCTTCCAAGAAGCATACACTTAGAGGAAAAGGAAGAGGAAAATGAATACAGCATGAAATACATGATAACATATAGAACTGAAGAAGTACATTAGAATGTTTGGCTAAATCTGCCTCCAAGATATGGAAAGAGGAGCAAAGACGATATTCAGTCTTAGCCTTACTGGATAGAGCAAGAGGAGGAAATCAGAATAGGATGCATTTCTGACAGAGAAGTTGCCATGTGCAAAGCCAGAGAGAGAACAAAGAGGAATAATATACTCACAAACACGGGGCACCTGGGTGGCTCAGTTGGTTAAGCATCTGCTTTCTGCTCAGGTCATAATCTCCGGGTCCTGGGATTGAGTCCCCCCATCAGGCTCCCAGCTCAGTGAGGGGTCTGCTTTTCCTTCTCCTTCTGCCTCTCCCCCTCTCCCACTTGGGCACATGCACATGCTCTCTCACTCATTCTCTCTCTCAAATAAAGAAATAAAATCTTTAAAAAATACATATTCACAAATGACTTCAGGTCAATCTGGATGAAGTAAAGGGTATGCATTTATGTGTATATTTATGAATGTATGTGTGCATGTGTATGTGTATTGGGGGTTGAGTTTACAGAAAACATTAAACAGTCCATTACAATAAGACTGTGAAAGAACTCATATTTCATACAATGGCATTTAGATTTGAAAACATTTAATCATAGGAATAAAAAGATCAGAATTCTGTCTTCTGGCAATGTGCAGAATATAGTGGATATGAGACAGACTGAAGACAGGTAAACTAACTAAATAACAATGTGCTAGCCCTAGTTAGAAATAAGTTACTAAAACTAGGGGACGCCTGGGTGGCTCAGTTGGTTAAGCGGCTGCCTTCTGCTCAGGTCATGATCCCAGCATGCTGGGATCAAGTCCTGCATCGGGCTCCTTGCTCAGCAGGGAGCCTGCTTCTCTCTCTGCCTCTGCCTGCCACTCTGTCTGCCTGTGCTCACTCTCTCTGACAAATAAATAAATAAAATCTTAAAAAAAAATAAGTTACTAAAACTAGACAGTGGCACAGAAAGAAAAAGTTAAACCTCCACCTTCAACAATTAGACAGAGAGAGGTTGTTAAGAAATGAGATGTGGTAAGACAGTGCATTTAACTTCACTGTGAGAACTTCATGTGATGTTTTCATTAACATCCAAATAAAATAACTCAATTCCATGTCCTATTTGCATGCAGTAAGTCCAGAACTTTCAAAAAAGTCTGAGCATTTTGAGGGATTGTTTTCACATATTGTGTATTTGTCTTTTTTTAACCTCTTCTGTTGATGCAAATTCCTGGTTTCTCTTTAGTCACCATTGGTCACATCATCACTATCTCTCCATGTTGATTCAGCTCCCTTTATTCTGTTTGAGCCAAAATTTGGACTCATTCTATCCCTCACTATTATTTAGCAAAATTCAATCAAAGCAGACACTTAATCTGAGGTTTCCAACAAACACCTGAAAACATTTATATAATATAAAGTAATAATTATTCAGAACATCTTTAATGCTTCCAAAATCTACCACCCATATGTAGTTACAGTGAATCTGCTATTTGGAACATTTCTTACTCAGAATACATCCTATCTCCCATTTCTAATCTTCCCCATCCCAAGTTGTGCCCCTATGTTTTTTTCAGAGAAATAAAATATTCCTTTAAAATTAAACCCTTTTGTAGATGCATTTTCTAAAATTAAACCAGACATTATAAAAGATAATCTTTCACATCGCAGTGTGATTTGCATTTTGCCAATTTCCAGACCACCACAAGGCAAAGATGATGAGATATAACTTGATTTCCATCTATAAGAAAGTAAGAGCTTTCACTGAACTTAACATTCTTAGAACAAAGAAAGGGTAGAAAAAATACAGATTATTGATTCAATTTCTGGAGACTGAGAAAATATTTCTGAATGTTTTGAAACAACCATTTTGTTGACACATACTCAGAATTCAGAGATACTGAAATCTAGTATATAAACTCCCCCTACTAACCAGAGAAGGGACAAAGAAAATAAGTATGTAAATAATGGAGATAATGTTTCATCCTTTGTCTGATGGGCCACCAGGTGAAGATAACCAACTCATTAAAAATATAATTGAGGAGATTAATAAAGGCAAGATATATATTTGGCAATTTCTAATATACACAGGATCAGAAAGTGTGAAACCTGACAAATTCATCAAGTCAAAGACAGATACGGTGTGGAATTAAAAAAAAAAAAAAAGACAAGACATGAACTTAAGAAAACTTCACAATTTAAGAGGATCAGTTAAAAAAAAACTAGAAAATTAAAGTGACTTAGAACGACATTCAGACCATGACAAGAGAATACAGAAGAGTAAATTCATGTAGAAGATATTTTTGAGGAGCAATGCATAATGCAAGTGCTCTAGAAAATAGGATAGACTCAGTAGAAGTGTAATGATGTTTGACATTTATGGATTACTATAGCCATGGTAGGAAAATTGAATTATAGAAAACTATTTTATTTTACCTTATGTATTTTTTTGAAAATTTAATATGAGGCTGACTTGAACTTAATTGTGTCTACAGAATAATGAGCCAAATGTAGAAAAAGAAATTCAATATACATGAAAAAGAACTTTTTTCAAGAAAGAGGCAAGTAGATTAACTAAAAGAGGTCAACAGTTAAGAAGTATTATCTACTTTGTACATAGATAAAAGAAGGGATGGAAAAATGGACTTATCTAAGAATGTAGAATTCTTCATTCATTTTCTGATTTTACATAGATAAAGGGAAAAATAAAATATCAAAATGAAATCTTCCATATCATAATCCTATTATACTTCCTAGGAACTGAGGCACCAGAATATGTCAATTTCCCCCCAATTCCAAGTATTTTTATGACTAATACTTCAAAGATTTCTTCCTTCTTTGGTGAGTAATACTAAGAAACTGTACTTTATTTAGCTCTTAGTACTGGGACAATATAAGTTATATTTTTATAAAAAGCCAGTCTCTCTTCAATTTCCTTCACTTGCAAGAAGTTCTAAAACACCATGAAAGGCCCATCTACTATAGAAAAAAAAAAATCAATAGGTTATTTAAGTTTTGACAGCCTCTTAATTGCATTTCTATTAACGCTTTAAGTGTATCTTGGTTTGAAAATGAAAGTCAAATATCATTAAGTTGAAAAATTATAAATGATATATGACATTTTCTGTGAAAGAAAATCAGATTCACCAGTGATCTTTCATCATTGAAGAGGATGTTTCCTTTTCTTGAGGTTCTCCTTTCTTATTCTCCTTTCTCCAAGCTTTGTTACCAGTAAAATGTGCAAAAACTGATCAGTGAAAAACATTCGAGAGGTAAGCTAATCTGTATAAAAGCTCAAAATCATCAATGTAGTATTCAAGAACATCAGTTTATTGTTCAGATTTTTTTTATGACTTTACCACTAGGTAAATTCCATGTTCAAAATCAAACTTTTTTTTTTTTTTTTTTTTTTTTTGGGCAACTCTATGCACTTTCCCCTTCCTACATCCCTGTTGCTATGCTTAGTAATAACAACAAAAACAAAAAAACAACTTCATGCTTACATTTTTCATCAAGTTCTAATTAAAAAAACAAACTAAATTGTTTATTCCTAGGGATTTTTAGTAATAAATAATAATCTGCCTTTACTAAAAATTAAAAAAAAACTTTTTTTGTTTTTATTACCCACTGTCTCTATTTCTATTTCTCTGTCATACAGAAAGTATATCAGTGTTGCATGATAGCTATTAGACAAATATTTAATAGATTCTAAAAGACTTCATTTGGAAGAAAGAGAAAATTTCAAAACTGTGTTTTAAAATCAATTAAAAAGTAATAGTAATTATATATATATGTATTGTATATAATAGATATCAAATTTGTATAAAATTTATGATGCAAATGTGTATAAACTTTTATAATCATTCATTTTATTTTTATCACAAGGATATATAGCAAACAGTTTAATGTGAGTGACCTGAATTAGTAAATGAAGAAATAAAAAAATAGGAAAAATGAATAATTATTTGTTTCAGTCTTGGTTTGGTAAGTCCACAACCAGAGGCCATATCTAAATATGGTTTTAAGACTGGAATGTAACATAAAGTTGGAAGTATACAGACGTTTTTCAAGCCACCTGTGAGCAACTGAACATTCCAACATATATTAAATTTATTCTACTCTATTATTAATCTTACAAAATCACATCAGAAATGATAGTTTAAATTTAATTTTTTAAGGCTTTCCTATTATCAACAATGAGTTAGTCTTGAGTTATGTATTTGTAGGGTGTTAAAAATGTAATGAGGACTACTGCAATTTTTAATATTTAATTTGTTGATGAGCTGCATTAAGCACAGAAAATCATGTTGTGCTATGCTGTTCTAAAACATACACCATATCTGTCAAAACTGTATGGAGGCTATGTAGTTCAAAGTATTAATTCGAGCCCAGTTGTGTCTACCTTGATATGTGTCACTCAGGACTACTTTGAAGCTGATAACTATGGTCACAGCTGTTGAAATATCTTATCACTGGCTGTTTTCTATGTGTGTGTGTGTGTGTATGTGTGTGGGTACACCTATATATGTGAGTGTCTATGTCTTATGTATAAATTCTGTCTCATGAGATGATTATTGATCATTTCTTCATAAGATGTCTGACTTATGAACATCCTCAGAAGTTTTTATATATGTATATTTAGGTACCTACATATTTAAAGTCTTGGATGTTCTTTCATTAGGCAAAACACATACTTATTACTAGCTTTATTGGTTCATGAAAAGTTTAAAAACAGACATATTAATGATTTGTGATCATCATAAGTCTAAAGAATGTAACTAAAATATTTATAATAGCTTATTTAAGAATGCATAATGATCAGGGATGATAACTCTAAGAACTATATTAACAAAAAGAAAGTAGCCTGTATTTTTAAAAGTGACCAAATTCACTCATTGATATATACATTAAGTTCCATGTATTTTGAAATAATTCAGATAATTTGTAAACTGAGGAAGAAGTTGATTGTAATTTTCCAAATTTCAAAAAAGAAAAAAGAATAAGAAACCACCAGCCAAAATGTTATTTGAAATTAGCATTATTATCATGATCCTATGAATTCAACCAGAATAATTTTTTTAGTAGCTAGATCCTTAGAACATCTAAATGGAAATAGAGGACTTGTCATTTTGACACAGGGAACTTTTTGTCAGAAATAGGTTACTGACTGAATACTTCTTCCCTGGAGAGCCCAAGGAATAAGGCAGACATTTATCTGAGAGGATCTCATTTTCCCAAGGCAAATACGCAGGAATCAGAAGATTTTTTAATCCTCCTTTCAGGGCTTTATATTTTCTTGTGTAAGGAAAGATAGGATTGATAGAAGAAATAACAACTGAAAGATACTTTTGAATCACATCCTCAGAGGCACATGGAAATGTTTAATGTCAGAAATTATATCTATAAGGGCCTATAGAATGAGAAATGTTGCATATGTATAATAAGTTTAAAGCTTCATTTCCTTAAATCAACTCTGATTAATACATTTTGAAAGTAATTTACCATGGAACTAGTAAACCTATAGAATTACTTTTTAAAAAATCCTTCTTAAAAAATCCTTCCATGTATTAGAATTTATGCAGAATATCCTTCAGTGTAGATTTTATTCTAAGGGTACATAAAATAATTTGTAATTACATGAGGATAAGGTAGAGAAATCCATCAATATTTTGGTGGCAAATGACATACATAGATGACAGAATAAATATCAGAGAAAATTTGATTCACTAAGAAAAGGATTAGGAGTCTGAGAGGATGAATCAAAATATATTTAAAATGTTTGTAGCTGGGACGCCTGGGTGGCTCAGTTGGTTAAGCAGCTGCCTTCGGCTCAGGTCATGATCCCAGCGTCCTGGGATCGAGTCCCACATCGGGCTCCTTGCTTGGCAGGGAGCCTGCTTCTCCCTCTGCCTGCCTCTCTGTCTGCCTGTGCTTGCTCTCTCTCTCTCTGACAAATAAATAAATAAAATCTTAAAAAAAAAAAAGTCATAAAATCTTTGTAGCTGAAGAATTAAGATATTAAAATACATTGGAAAGAATGGGTCTTAATCTGGAAGAGTAATTTATTACTATTTATAGCATGCAGAGTATAATATGTAGACTCTATAATATACATAGGTGCACAGCTCTCTCTCAGTACTTATGCAAATAGTCATGTATTTTTTTGACTCTTAGTAAATTAGGCCACATGGTGTCTTCATTCTTTTTCCTAACTCTGTTCTATTTAATTTTAATTTTTTTTTTTTTTTTTGTCAGAGAGAGAGGGAGAGAGAGCTAGCAAGCACAGGCAGACAAAGTGGCAGGCAGAGGCAGAGGAAGAAGCAGGCTCCCTGCCAAGCAAGGAGCCCGATGTGGGACTCGATCCCAGGACACTGGGATCATGACCTGAGCCGAAGGCAGCTGCTTAACCAACTGAGCCACCCAGGCGTCCCCTAACTCTGTTCTATTTTAAAAAGACAAGACTCAATGGTTAAAAAAAAGAAGTCATATACAATTGTTTAATTAGATAATTGTGATACTAAATTGTGAAATATGAGAAAATAATTATTAGCGGAATTAAAAAAAAACTTATACATTCAATTATATTGATTTCAGTTTTTTTTCTTATCTCTCTAAATGCAGCCTACCCCCCACCCTCTTTGACCAGAGACATCTTTGGTGGTATTGCATGCTTTACAAGTGCAGCATTATTAAGAATTTAATTTCAGTTGGGAAAATATTCATAGATGTGTTAGGAAAATAAAATTATATCTAACCATTTACAGAGAAGTTTATGAATGATATTTGTTTCAGAATCCATGTTCTATTAGAAAGGAATAGTTTTAATTTTATCATTCAAAAATGAGGAAAGATTATAATAACATTACTAAATCCATAATTGGTATTCAGGAAGAGGGATGCAGAGGACATTTGCTACAAGGTCAGTTGAGTCAAAGAGAAGCACATTACGGAAAAGTTGAATGTATTAAAGGATTGACATGTATTAGTAATGAGAAATGATTTCATTAATCTCTCCATTACATTAAGCAGAAAGTTCAATCACATACTCTACATGAGTTGTTTTGGGATTTTGTAGAAAATATTATCTTTTTTTTCCACCTCACTTTATTTATGAGTTTAATTTTCAAAGTCATCTGGGGGAAAGAATGAAAATATCTTTCCACTTATTTGTTAGTAGGAAAATGGTTAATGCAAGATTATTTCTATCTCTCTGGACCCAAGTTATCACAGTCCTTAGATACAAATTCTACTATTACTTAAACGTAAGGCAAAACTTGTTTCATTGAAGTCTTTAAAAGGAGATAGGTAATATATAATTACTAGAAGCCCAGTGATTAAGCCACTGTGACATAGTAATATGTTCTCATCAAGGACAAATATAATTTTAGTTATTTAAATGTGCTTTATGCTTATGGGGGAAGAAAGGCTATCAGTAATTATGTCAGCAGTTATTTTGAACAGGATTTAGATAAAGAAAAAACCCTATTTGGGATAAGGATATTTATTGAAAAAATATAAAAATAAACTACTCTTCATCCTTAACAGATCCTTGATGAGGAGGAGAATTTAGAGATAGAACAATATAGAATCTATAGGTTTAGGATGAACAAATGCTCATGGTATGAAGTATTGGCTGGAATTAATTTACATTCAGCATATGTGACAGAGTAGGATAACTTCAAAATACTGACTGTTATTTACTGGGACTCCCTTTCTACAATGACGAAAGATGATATAAATGAGTATAATATGACATAACATTTTTTTTTAAAGATTTTATTTATTTATTAGTTAGAGAGAGGGAGAGGGAGCACAGGTAGACAGAGAGGCAGGCAGAGGCAGGCAGAGGCAGAGGGAGAAGCAGGCTCCCCGCAGAGCAAGGAGCCCGATGTGGGACTCGATCCCAGGACACTGGGATCATCACCTGAGCCGAAGGCAGCCGCTCAACCAACTGAGCCACCCAGGCGTCCTGACATAACATTTTAAATATGCATAATACTAAATTGTTTCCTTTTTAAAAAATCTCTTCCTGTATATTTACACATAGTTTTAGTGGTCAATTTCTTTTATCAAATATATTTTTGGAAGGTCAATCTAGGTACTTTGATCACCTCTACATTATGAAATCTGACAGTATTACAGGATCTCATAGAGAATACAATGTTCTTACTGTTGTACCAAAGGGACTCCACAAACTAACTGTAGTTCAAAAATCCAACTTTCTTTTTTCTTCTTCCTTCTCTTTCACTGAATTCAATGTTCTAAATAAATTTACTTCACCATCATATTATTTTTACCTTGTTCAACTTTGCTTATATTGTTTCTCCATAATTACATACGTATTTGCTGCATTTCCATATATTCTACACAATTGCTGTATAGTAAAGATGTCATGAGTTCATCCCAACTCATTTAATGACTCATTTAATAACAAGAAGTCTCAAAAGATATCATGTAGCTGTTCATTTTTCCCAGAAACATTTTTTGACAAGATTTTCTCCTTTTATATATTCTTGCCTCCTTTGTTGTAGATTGACTTACTGCATATGCATGGGTTTATTACTGGGCTCCCTATTCTGTGCAATTATCTTTATTTTTGCGCTAGTACCATACTGCTTTGATTACTACAATTTTGTAAAAGAATGCAATGGGACCACTTGCTTTCACCATACATAAAAATAAAATTCAGAATGGATTAAAGACTTAATGTGTAAGACCTGAAACCATAAAACTCCTAAACGAAAAAAAAAAGCAATATTTTTCTGGGTCTGTCTCCTTAAGTTAGGGAAACAAAGGCAAAAATAAACTATTTGGACTGCATTAAGATAAAAAGCTTTTGCACAGTGAAGGAAATCATCAACAAAATTAAAAAGTAACCTACTGAGTGGGAGAAGATATTTGCAAATGATATATCTGATAAGAAGTTAATATCCAAAATACATAAGGAACTCATACACTTAAAAACAAACAAACAAGAACAAATAATCCAATTAAAATGGGCAGAGGATCTCAATAGACATTCTTCCTAGGAAGACATACAGATGGCTAATGGACACATGAAAAGATGCTCAACACTACTCATCAGGAAAATGGAAACCAAAACTACAATGAATTATCATCTCATACCAGTCAGAACTGTTGTATCAAAAAGACAAGAAACAACAAGTGTGGACAAGGATGTGGAGAAAAGGGAACCCTTGTACAGTGTTGGTGGAAATACAGGTTAAAATATAGTATGGAAGTTCCTCAAGAAATTATAAGTGGAACTACCATATTGTCCAGCCATTCCACTGAAGGGTATTTATCCAAAAGAAATGAAAATACTAACTCAAAAAGACATCTGCACCCCCCTGTTCACTGCAGCATTATTTATAATAACTAAGATATGGAAGCAGCCAAACTGTCCATCAATAGATGAATGGATAAGGACACACACACACACACATTTATGGAGTATTAATCAACCATAAAAAAAACAATGAGATCTTGCCATTCATGACAAATGATTGGACCTAGAGGGTATTATGCTAAGTGAAATAAGTCAGAGAGAAAGACAAACACTATATGATCCACTTACATGTGTAATCTAAAATAAAAGCAAAACCAAAAAACAAAAAAGAAAACACCCAAACAAACAAAACAAAACACCCAACCAAAAGCAAAACTAAACAAAACAAAAAACCTAAATAAACTAAAACCAGAAACAGACTCATAAATACAGAGAACAAACTGGTGGTTGCCAGAGGATTAAGGGGGTGGGGTAATTGTGAATACACGAAGGAGATTAAGATGTACAAACTTCTAGTTATATAATAAAGAAATTATGGGGGATAAAAAGTATAGCATAGGGAATATAGTCAATAATACTGTAATAATTTTGTATGGTGATGGATGGTAATCTCACCATGGTGAGCATTTCATAATGTATCTGTCACATCTCTATGCTGTATACTTGAAAGTAATATAGCATTGTATGCCAATCATCGTCTAATAATAAATAATAAGTAAATACATAAATATTAATTAATTAGTGAATTAGTGAACTAATTTTAGTACTATTTTTTAAATTTATTTATTTTACAGACAGAGATCACAAGTAGGCAGAGAGGCAGGCAGAGAGAAAGGGGGAAGGAGACTCTCTGTGGAGCAGAGAGCCTGATATGGGGCTCAATCCCAGGACCCTGAGATCATCACCTGAGCTGAAGGCAAAGGCTTAACACACTGAGCCACCCAGGCACCCCAAGTGAACTAATTTTAAAAAGATAGCATTTAATTCATTAAATTTACCAAAGTCCAATATTTGGTTCAGAAACACAAACTTGAAAAATATTAGAGTTAATTAGATTCAGGCCCATCATCTCAAAGCTTATAAAAATGGATACAAAGGTCAGTGTTATGGTTTGGTTTACTGGGTGAAATACAGTTTTAGAGTAGACTGAATACTTGTGTGAATTTGAGCATACTCTAGCCCTGTAGGCCATGGCAAGCAAAGGCAAATGATCTGAAGGATCCTAGTAAGCATGTAACCAAAGTAACCAGTATTATTTGAAAAATATGGTAGTAGCAGTTTCTAAAAGGCTACCACATTCATTTATAACAACAGAAATATTTGTCAGGAGAAATGAGTACTCAACAGCCTGACTAGGTAGTCTCTCGTAATGGACTTAGATGAGCCTATTACTCTCCTTCTCTGTGGCTTTCATTCTTTGTTTCCTTTGATATATTCTTTTAAAATGAATATATATTATTTCGTTAGGGGGTCTAAAACACTTTCCCTCAAAATTTCTCTACAAACTCCTAGAATGCACTAGAATAATGAAATCTCTGAGCTCTTCCTCAAACTGGCTTAATCAGAATCTTTGATTGTAGGGCTTGAAAACTGCTCTTTAGATAACCCCAAAATACTGTTATTATTACTGAAGACTGGAAAATACTTCTTGGCTTTGTACATTTTTATATCTATATCTTGTATCTATCCAAATCATAAGCTCCATGAAAGTGGGATGTACTTACTACCTTTTATCTTTTCATTTCTAATTACTAAAAAAAGATATTGGATTTATGATTTATTAAATGTCTACTGACTTAAAATATACTGAACCTTCAATTTTTTTTTTTTAAGATTTTTATTTACTTATTTGACAGACAGAGATCACAAGTAGCCAGAGAGGGGCAGGCAGAGAGAGGAGGGGAAGCAGGCTCCCTTGCTGAATAGAGAACCCAATGCGGGGCTCCATCCCTGAACCCTGAGACCATGACCTGGGTGGAAGGCAGAGGCTTTAACCCACTGTGCCACCCAGGTGCCCCTGAACCTTCAATTTATTGAGTGCTAACTGTAAGCTATTTTCAAAAATTCTCAAGGTGCTTTTTCTTGGGATCTAAATGTTCATGAAAAGAAATGAAGTTAATTTTTAATTTAAACTGACCTGATTTTAAAAAGCCATAAAACAAAACAAAACCCAAACTACCACAGCAAGAAAAACTCATAAAAATATCAAATAGTGTGTTTTATCTTATTATATTTCCAATTTTATTGTTTCATCTGTATTCTTTTTATATCTTTTTTTTCTGGTTATATGGTCAAAGATTTTTAGCTATCTTTTACTAAATTCTTCTTTCAACTTGTTTTCTATATCTCAATCCACTTTTGTCCAACCATAAACATAATACTTGTCATTTGCAATGCAGTCCAGACAATTAAATTATATATAGTTTATTACATAATACACATAAAGTTTAAAGTCACTGGGAAAATTTATTACTATATATTGGCAGCAGCTTAAAAAAGATTCTAACTACCTGGAGGAGAATATGAGTATTTCTTTCTTCGGGATGTTTTTAATCACTTCTTAAAAATTATGATCATCCTTATTTTTTGAAATATTTTATTTATGTGAGAGAGAGCGAGCCAGAGAAGTAGAGGGATAGAATCTACAAGGAGACTTACCCTGAGCAGAGAGTCCCACGTGGGGCTCAATCTCTTGATCCATGAAATCATGACCTAAACCAAAACCAAGATTCAGATGTTCAATCAACTAAGCCATCCCAGCATACCTTAAAAATCATTTTTATACTTATTAAACTGACTTTGTTTAAATGTCTGTTTATTTACTCATTATAATGCTAAAAACAGAAAACTTGTAATGGAAAAGAAAATTCACTTGTCCTAACCCTATCTTGTCCTGTCTCCAGAATTAGCCATCTAAAAAGATAAAAACATTATTATCCTGTTGCTTGCTCCTACAGAATTTAATATATATATATAATATTTCATATATAAATGAAATATATGAAATACATAAATATATAAAAATATAATATATTTTAAAGGTTTTATTTACTTATTTGAGAGAGAGAGAGAGTAAGAGCATGAATGGGGAGGGCAGGGGAAGAGGGAGAAGCAGACTCCTGATGAGCAGGGAGCCCAATCCCAGGCTAGGCTTAATCCCAGGACCCTGACATCAGGACCTGAGCAGAAGGCAGACACTTAACTGACTGAGCCACCCAGGTGCCCAGGATTTCCTTTATATTTTTAAACCTTATGTTAATGCTACTAAATAAAGCCTTCTATTGATTACAATATATAAATATTTTATATCTCTTTCTTCTGCCTCCCTCTGTACCCATCCTTTCAGTATTGTTATGTCACAATTTTTGGTTAAATTAATAGTGATTTTATTAGGACAATGTAAATATTTTTCAATGTGATTGCATTCCCTTTATCATTCAAAGTCTGATTTCCTTTGTACTTAATATTTGGTTTTCTAAAAAAAACTTACTGAGTTTCATAGAATCTCTAAGTCTTCTCATACTGATCAAGAGTATTGCCAATTAATTCTCATGTATATTACACTTGGTCAATAAATCAAATAACCTGTTATTTTATACTGAATTCCACTTTTCTCCTTTATGTCATTATATGGTTGGAGCATATTTTCTAGAAGTTTCCTGATACCAATTTTTCAGGAGAAAAATGTTTAAAACTTTACACATCTGAAAATAACTTTATTTTATCCTTATATGTGATCACTAGACTGTGCCTAAAATTCAAAGGTGAAAATTCTTTTTTCTCAAATTATTTTTACCTCATTTTGAGCTATTGTCTTTTAAGTTCCAATATTGTTATTTAAAAGCCAAGTCTCTTTTGAGTATTGATGAATGTTATATTAACATTCTCCATTGGGAAATTTAAGGATATTCATTTTGCCCTGTTGTTCTAAAATGCCCTGATATTACATCCTTCTACAAATCTATTTTTCATTTTATTTCATTGTATTTGTCCTTCATTAAGACAGACTTCCTTTCTAGAAAATTATCTTGTCCTGCTCCTTTGATAATTTCCTCATCTCTGTTTCCCATGTTATTTCTTCTTGATGTCATATTATTTGGCTATTAGATATCCTCCGGTAATCCTTGGATAGTCATCTTTTTCTGTTACTAGCCCATTTTCTCTGTATTTGCTTGACATAATTTCCAAAAGCTCTTTAATGTTTTTCTGGTTGATGTTATCTGTAATATTTTCCTCTTGTTTTAGTGATGCAATATGATCTCCTGTGGCTGATTGTATTAATTATACTTCATAGGAAGTTTTCTTTTGCTTTCTGTGATGGTCTTTCATTCCTTTAAAAAATGGTTTTGTTTTTGCTTTTCATACTGAATGCTTTCCCCAAATATGTGGTCATCTCTGGCTCTTGGTTTATATTTATATATGAAGAAGAAAAGCTTTAAGTATGTGCAAGGATCTGGTCAACAGATGGGCCCTGCTCTGGCTTCATCTGGGACCAACTTTTTTCTTCACTGGAACAATCTCCCTGAGGAAAAGTCCCAAGCTCAGCTTTAGATGAATCATTGTCCAAGAGGAATAAGATTAGAATGACTATTTAATGTCACCGAGATTTTAACCTTCAGGAAATTTATATAATATATGATTAAATCAGGACAGTTGAACAGGAAAGAAGAGGAGGTAAAGGAAGGATGGCTTTTGGTTGGCAACACACTCTTGCACCAGACCCAGAGAGCTAACTTCTGCCTTTCTCCTTTTGTGAGGAAAAATAGTACCCTATTTACCAATCAATATGAGATCAAGACTTTATATTACTTGGCACCCAGTATTTTCTTTTTTCCTTTGTATATATTTTGAAGTCTAATTGACATATAATAGTACATTGCTATCAGGTGTACAACATAGTAATTCAATATTTATATATGTTGTGAAATGATCTCAGTAAGTCTAACATCTGTCACCAGGCATAGATACTAAAATACTTTTTTTTCTTTTTTTGTGATGAAGATTTAAGACTCACTCTCCTGGCAACTTTCACATACCCAGTATAGTGTTATTAACTATAGTCACCATGCTGTACATTGCATCCTCCTAACTTATTTATTCTATAGCTGGAAGGGTGTACCTTTGACCTTCTTCCGTTCCCCATTCCTTCCACCAGCAAATGCCAGTCTGTTCTCTGTGTCTATGAGCTTGGTTTCGTTTTTGCTTTTTGGATTTCACATATAAATGAGATAATGCTGCATTTATCTTTGTATTTAGGCAATACAACATTATCTTGATAAAGTAACAACAAAACTATTTGCTTTAACAATAAAAATAAACCTACTGATGGGATAATCTTAAAAACCAGCCAGAATTGATTCCATCTAAACAGTGACCAAAAGTCTGAAATAAATACCTCCTTAGTATACAATTATTCAATTAAATATTGTATTAAAGAATATTAAAGTCTGTCAAATAGTGAATTCAAAGGTCACCACTGAAACTGTTGGCCCTGGCTTAACTTGGAAAAACACTTTAGCATTATCTATAATAATGCCACATGAGGCTCTGAGTTTCTTAAGAGAGCTACATTAATAGCTTTAGTATCTTTTAATTTTTACTGTATGCTCTTAAATTTTAATAATGCAATCTCCTTTAACTCAGTATTCAAGTATCCCCTTGCTTAAGGATGATGATAAAGTTTCTTTTGTCCTTCACTTAATATAACTTGGAAAATGCTTTGTGAAAAGGGTTAATCTAATTTTAATTAAGTTTATTTAATTAAGCTTCAACCCATTATAAATAATTGAGTATCTAATGGAAGTCAGAGCTGCAGAGAGCCAAATCATTTTTGCGACATGCAATTCTTAATTGGAAATGATATAGCGTTCAGAAAATGAATTGTTGTTTGAGAGATGACATGAAATGCTGCATGAAACACCCTTAGATCAGATTTGAAAGGTAACTTTTACTTCAAAAGATCAAACTAAGTGGTTCCTGAAAAAAAAATAATTGGTTTTATTAGACTATATTTTAATCATTTAAATTTTTGTTTCAGAAGGAAGCAGAGAGAGGTGAGGAAAATGATGAATTAACTTTAACAAATAAAGGATAGTAACATTATACATCTAATTCGATAAATACAGTTGAGATATATTACTGAGAATTTTAAAATTCAAAATGTGTTTTAATGTTTTTTGTTGTTTTAATGTTTTAAAAAGGTAACAGTTGCCAATTAAGATCAACTTTTTAACAATTACCTCTAGCTCAGTTTCCAAATCTATATATATATATATATATCCTGCCATCCTAAAAATCCTGTGGATTTGAAACTAAAACAGAGTCACACATGTCAGGGACAAATGGAGTTGGCCGGCACAGGTGCATTAAAGAAAATGAAACTTAACCTTACCTAACAGGGGTTGCAGGAATTTACAGCTCTTCCCAGAAATCTGCAGAGGACGTCAGCCAATCGCCAAACGCCAAGTCTGTTCACTTCACCTCTAGACTTCCTCATTCCCTCAGCTACCCAGATCCAAATAATAAAGACCACTAGGCAACCGATCAGCTGAACAAGCCTAACGACTTCCACATTTAACCCCGTAAAAGCCCCTTAGTGAGCAAATCAGAACTCATTGCTCCTGTAGCCCTGAGTTTTCCAGTTTACAGAATGAAACCTTTGCAATAAACTCATGTTGTATCCTTTTCTTTTCTCTCTCTCTCTCTCTCTTTTGGCTTTGTTTTGGTCACTGTTCAGAGTTCGGTTTTTTACAAAACAAAACAAATACTGACTTGAGTCATTGTAGCTCTTCTGAATGATAAAGCCAAATAACTGGTATCTCACAGCTATATAATTGTGCATGGGTTTTCAGGGCGGAATAGACTGCATTTCATCTGGCCCTGGGTGAGGTCCATTAATACAATTTTAACACCTGGTTAACTTTTTTTTCTAAAGATTTTTATTGTTTTGAGAGAGAGAGAGAGAGTGAGGGTTCATGCTCACAACGGGGGGCAGAAGGAGAGGCTTCCCACTAAGCAGGAAGCCCAATGGGGCTCCACCCCAGGCCCCTGGGACCATGACCTGAGCAGAAGGCAGACGTTAAACTGACTGAGCCACCCATGTGCCCAACATCTGGTTAACTTTAAAGCATGTGTTCCGTAGGCAAAATTTTGAGAATTTCTTTTAATCAGAAGATATTTTGAGTTTTGTGATAAACTTATACTTAAAAAGTGGATGCATTTATAATAATATAATCATCTTCCCCGGGAACAAATAATTACAAAGTTTCTCTTGACTTAAAGAATATTTTTTTATAATTCAGCTGATCAATAAAGAATTTATAATAAATTTCATTAAAAATGTTAGAATTAATTCTGTAGAACAAAGATTACATATTTTTAAAATATATGAACTGCATAGTTAATATGGAGATTGTATATGAATTTAAATATTCTATGTGGAGTTTGTACCAAAATGGGCAAATTCTATGTTAGTAATGCCAGAATGATTTTCATCCTCACAACACTAATGGGCTATTTTTAAAGGAAACCTGCAAACTTTCAAAGGAATACTGTAGTCAATATTTGTTAAATAAACAATTTGTGTCTTCTTTAATAAATAAATTCAGCGCATAATAAAGAAAAAGAAAAATAATATTCATTGCTTAACTGATTGCTTTTAGTGATTGACAGAATGCTGAAATTGAGTTGAAACTTCAAATTAATAAAAGTTGTTTACTTGAATAGGATACCAACTTATGTAAAATAAGCTGTACTGCATTTGGGAAAGGCTTTTCTTTTTTTTTTTTTTTTTTAAGATTTTTATTTATTTATTTATTTGACAGAGAGAGAGAGATCACAAGAAGGCAGAGAGGTAGGCAGAGAGCTGAGCAGAGAGCCAGATGATGCTCTATCCCAGGACCCTGAGACCATGACCTGAGCCAAAGGCAGAGGCTTAATTAACCTACTGAGCCACCCAGACACCCCAAGGCTCTTTTTTTAAAAGACTATTCATTCTTGTTTATCATGAAGACATAGTGACCATTTACAAATTAGTTTTCTACTTATAAATTATGTGCAATACTTTTATAACATTGCTATTTTTGTTTTTATAGTGCATATCTCTTTTTACAATTCATATTTACTAAAAGGTAAATGTATTCTAATTTTGGAATTTATAAAGAATATTACATGGTTGAAATGAGGTACTCCATGGTATTTCCAAGAACATTATTATTTTAATACTAGTGATAATTCTATTTTATTTATTTTTATTTTTTCATCTGAGAGAGACAGAGAAAGAACACCACGGGGAGAGGTACAGTAGAGGGAGAAGCAGACACCCCGCTGAGCAGGGAGCCTGACGATGTGGGGCTTGATCCCAGGGATCATGACCTGAGCTGAAGGCAGAAGCTTAACCATCTGAGCCACCCAGGCACCCCACTAGTGATCATTTTAGAACACCAAGAGAGTTAGAGTGGCTAACTGAACTTTTTTTTTAGCTAGATGAGATTTTATTCATTATTGAGTGCAATTACCTTAATTTATACATTAAAAGAATACTCTGAGAGGATGTGACCTGTTAATGAAAGAAGAACTAGATAAAATCAAGATTGAAGATTAAATTCAAAGTCCTGGAATCCCAGGTCATTGCTCCTATCTTATACACTTTGCCGTTCTTAAAGATATATGGTGCCAGTCAGTTAAAACCTAATAGCTGTCATAGAAGCCAGAATACTATATTTAAAATGTTCTATTCAAGTTTATCTGAATTCCACACAGCTTTCCATGTGAAAAATCTAACTTTCATTATGATATACACTAGGACTTCAACCTCATATAATTTGGAGTTAAATAAATTGCTATAATTTAAGAGGTCCTTCTGTTATTGATTTAACTAATTTTCCATGAATGGGATTAAAAATTACTAATTACCACATAATACTATTACTTATGAAAGATACTGAAGACTCTCTTCTTTTTTTAAACCATGTGGTCTGAAAAATAAAGAGAAAATGAGACTGTACTTTCTAGGCCAACAGGACTTTCCATCTATGTTTCAGTTGCTCTATGCAGTGCTGTAAATATCCTCACAGCAGAGATCAAATTAAGAATCTGAAAATATGCAAGCTAAAAGGACATCAAAATTGTTGGAGAGATAAATTTTAAATCCTAGTGACAAAAATAGAACAAGGAAAACTATCAAAACAATAACAACAAAAAATGATTTTAATGAAAATTTTACAAAATATACAATATTCAGTGATTTACTGTGAATTTGAGAGACCATGGGCAATAAACAAAGTCAGGATGCATAGGTAAATGAAGTAAGAGGCCAATTCCCAGCCTGCAAAGTGCCTATGCATAAAAAGGAATGCCATTTTATATGGATAATAAATACCATTATGATGTCCTAAAAATAACATATAAATATTTAGGAACACATATAGATACAAATCAACCTATCTGCCTTTTAAAAAATTTAAATAAGCCAAGGCCCACACATAATATAACTTCATAGCCAGTGGTCATGGTTCTAATAAATTATAGAGTCAGAAATAGAAGCATCTTTAGACATCACATGACTACACACTATCCTTATTAGAAAATGACAGAAATAACATTTCATTGTCCATGAAATTCACTATGCTTTTACAATCATTATCTTCTTTATCAATAGTTTCCCCTCAATAATGTGAAGGAAGAAAGAAAATGCGACAAAAACAAGAGGATGTTGACTTGCATTTAAGTACTCTATTATAATATTCAGATTATACTAGTGATTTCCAAATCTGATTGGTCATTAGAATAAATAGAAATTTTGTAACAAAAAATATGTTATACTTAAATATATTAATATTAGAACAATAATAATATTATGTTAATATAATTTCTTAGAATGTGTTCAGGCTTATGAAGTTATGTAAAAAAGCTGTCATTGAGAAATGCAGTAAAATTAACTTAATCAATCCAAATATATGTATACATTTAACCCTTTCTACCAATGTTTATCTCAAAAATATTCTCTTCTGTTTGAAGAAAGCAATATTCTGCTATATTAAAATGAATATTCATAGGTTCTTGAATTTGCTTAAATGTAGAACTTTACTGCAGAAAATTAAAGAAATATGTGCAGTTTGTCATCATATAGACTGATCATTATAATTTGGCTTAAATATAAAATATTTTAGTCTTTTTTCATAATCTCTAATTATTGAAAATACCTAAGAAAGAAAACATGTTACATTAATCATTTAGATTAAAGAACTATTCCCAAATTTTTCAGTGTGATGCTTTCTGGATATTAAAAATATTTTATTTTTCATTTTGTGATATAATCTTTTCCCTCATATACAATCTTCCAATTCATATGGACCTGGATTAAAAAAGTAGGGAAATGGGCCAATCTGGCACAAAAATGGTAGCTAGTCAATCATTCAACCATCTGGGCCCAACATAGTCCTGACTGAGTTTTTGTACCTTGAACCAAAGGGGACCAGCTCATAGATTATAATTAACAGTGGGAAGAGAAATTCTTGTTTCCCAGGCTGCTCCCTATTCTGAGCTATTGGCCATGAACCTAAAGCACTGGCTTCTTATTCTGTTCCTTTTAAATTTGGAACTTCTAGCTTTTTACAGATATTACTATAGTTTAGTTTAAGAAAATTATGTGCCTTTACTTTCACTGTATTGTTCAATTTCGACTTCCATAGAACATGAAACCTACTTTATATATGCAAATATGGTTTTCAAATTATGAGTTTCATGTTCACTTTCTTTTAGGAGGGATGTCCTTTTGGAATTTGGCAGCCACACGCAAGCACTTAATATAGTAAAGATATTCTGGAGATGTAGTTTCATATATTCCAGACCAGGTACTGGCTGGAAATCAACCAGGTTCATCCCTGCCATCTGTGCATATTACAATCCTCCTATGGATTTACTCCTCAATTTTCGTTTTAATGTGACTTCAGCATGTGGCTTGTCCAATTTTTATATTGATCATGATATTTACTGATGCTTCCTCACACAAATCTGTTCATATTTCTTTAGTATTTAGCTTATGTGGGAAAAAATGATTCATTAAAAAATGAAGGATATTTATCTCTGTATCTCTATGTACACACTGAACAGTCCATTGACCTTAAAATGGTGGAGGTTGAGTCTCACAGAACATGAAATCTACTTTACATATGGAAATATGGCTTTTTAAATTGTATATTTCATGTATATTTTAAAAGGTGAGACCTATATGACCTAATGATATTTGAGTTGAAATGATCCAATGGTACACAAATATCAGGAAAAAAAATACTGAGTTCTATGGAACCATTTTCTTATGGTTATTATGTCTAAGAAATGTGATGGTAATAATAAAATTAATAATTTTCCCTTTATTTTGCATTTCTATATCAGATTCAGTACTTATTAGAGCTCAATATTTAGAAGCTTCAATTCTTATCGGTCATAGAAAAGCATAGCTAAATAAAAATACATTCCACTTAAATTATGAGAGCATAGATACTGGAGAAAATCTGCCTCATTTTAAATTTCATGTCAGCTACTTACTAGCTGTGTGTGTTAGACAAGTCTCATCACTAGGCTTTGATTTCCTTTTCTGTGAAAATGGGAATTATAATAATAAACATTCAAAAGGTTGTTAGAAGGGTTAAAATAACTACAGACAAAGCCATCACAATAGGTTTAAGTATTAAAATAACTATATATAAAACCATCACAATAGGTGTTTATTAGTATAAGGCCAATAAATAAATAGTAGTCATTGTCCTTGTAAGTCTCTATATAGGAATATTACCAGGGCACTGGAGTGTTAAAGAAAAGTCTGAGGCTGATGACAAATTAGACATTCCCCAAAGGAATAATGGCAGGTGTAATGCAGAAAGAGGCAAGGAGGAAGTTCAACAGGTTGGAAAGACCTTCCAGAGGTGCTTGATTCTACCTAAAAAGTGAGGTAACACTACTTTGCCTCTGCAGTACCTACTGATGCCAAGATGTAATAAAATACACAAAACAAAACAAAACAAAACAAAACAAAAATGGAACTTGCCTCTTGTGGATCTTTCTAACCAGCCACCTATTCATTCTTTGCACTAGAGTATTTTCAGATAGAACTACTTGGGTAGTGTGCTCTACGTGTGTGTTCATATATATATGTGAATATATGTGTTCATATATGCAATATATGTGTTCATATATTTCCAAATACATAGGTTTATTTTCTTACCAAGTTTTAAATATTTTAGCATGACAACAGCAACTGTGATGGCGATTATGTTAAGAAATAAACGCTAATATAGTAATTTACATTCAAATAATTAAATAACCCCTTAATTGGTGCCTAATATCATTCAGTACTATTCATTGATTCTTGTTTCTTTTAATATTTGCTGAAGTGGAAGCTCTTTTGATATTTGCTGAATGGATACTTTTCCTGATTTACATTTGCCATGCAAAATAAAACTGAAACCACTATTTTCTTGTGGATATTCAACCAATGCTATTATGTACTTTTATTTGAGACAAGCACTCTGGTTGTTTCTGGGTTATGTCTCTCCCATGACTGCAGGGAAATGAACTTGAAATTGTGCCAGTATCTTACTGGTATAATTTTTAAGAGGCAACACATTTGAGTAATGGGCACATGGCCATGAAACTAAACCTAATTAAAGTCTTGTCAGTTACAACAAGTCCTGGCTTGATCTATAAAGTCAGATAACACCAGATTGGCAAACCTGTACAATGTCAGGCAGGTGTTAAATCTTGACACAATATTGACCAAGATTGGAAAAGTGATTTTTCATTGTATCTAAGTGCTTTTTTATTTTTTTAATTATGTGACAATGTCTAATTTAGAAAATGTGCTTTTTACTATATAGTTTTGAAAAATGTAAATGGTTATTCCTGATCACTATTCTATAAACTGAAGCTAGAAATTAAGGATAGAGTTAAAGATGTTTTACCTATAAATAAAGGAGAAATAAAAAAATAAAGAAAAACAATAGAGGGAAAATGAGCAGAACTGTTGTATTTTAAAGATATGAAATCTCTATATATTTTCTTTATGAATTTCTTAGAAAAACAAAGTTTTATTTGAATATTTACTTTAAAACTAACATAATTAATTGACCTTTAACTTTTACACTGTTAAACTTCTTTACATTATATATATATAATGGGGAATTTTACTGCCAGATTTCTGTAAGAAAATGAAACACTGCTTAGAAATGATATCAATTTTAAGAGACAAGTGATGTCTCTTTCCTAGCATCTTAAGATGTATTTTTATCTGTTAATGTAAGAATGAGTAAAAATTATTTCCAGCATTTCTTAAGTGCTATACTGTCATATAGGAGTACCTTCTAAAGTGCACATGTCACGTTTCCTAGGCATCTTACTTCATTTTTACTAGTATGATTCTTACAGAAACCCAGATTCATGACTGAATTAAGTAATATTTATATATGAGTATGTACTATGAATGTAAGTGCACAAAAATTATTCTGAATATATAAAATGAAATATTTTTCTTCTTGTTTGTTTGGAATGAAGGTCATTACAAATAAAAAGAATACTAGAAAGTCTTACATTCTGATCACAGGGTGCTTGACAGATTGGGCACCTATGAATCCATAGTTCCTGCCCAAGTGCCTAGCACCACTGAAGTACTTAATGTGCAGCTCTTGTAAGAATGAATTCTATACAGTCTTTAATATATTCTTGTAGACATGCATTATGGACTGAATATATGCTATGGACTGAATGTGTCTTCTCCAAATTCATATGTTGAGGCTTAATCTCCACTATGATGGTATCTGGAGGTAGGGCCTTTGAGAAGTAGTAGGAGCTGAAAATGGAACCCTTATGAATGGAATTGTATCTTTATGTGAAAAGACAGGAGAGCTTGCTTTCCTCTCTCCTGTCTGCATAGAAAGACACAGAGAGAAAGAAGATGGCTGTCTGTAAATCAGTGAGAGGGTCTTTCTCAGAACTTAACTATTTGGATACCTTATTCTCATATGTCCAGCCTCCAGAACTATGAGGAATAAATTTCTGTGTTTAAGCCCCTCAATCTAGGGTATTTTTTACAGGAGCCTAACTAAATTGACTTAGACAACATGAGAATAACAATAACTCTTGGGATATAAAAGTATTATAATAATATTCATTTTTGAATATTGGAATTTGACTTCAAAATAAAAGAAGAAATAATTCAGGGGAAGGTAGAGATGTTGCTAAGGACATTTGTCATAGTCAGTCTGGAGTAGTCTCTATGGATAATAAAAATAATAAAAACAGATGAACATCAAAACTGACCAGTCTGAACTAACGTGAGCTATAAATAATTAGTATAGTTGTACATTTGGATAACTGTTAAATTTGGGTCCTCATAGTCTCTAGGTCTTCAGAAGTTCTAAATCACAAAGTTTAATTTTTAAGTTTAAAATTTAGGTCATTTACAGGGGCGCCTGGGTGGCTCAGTGGGTTAAGCCGCAGCCTTCCACTCGGGTCATGATCCCAGAGTCCTGGGATCGAGCCCCGCATCGGGCTCTCTGCTCAGCAGGGAGCCTGCTTCTCTCCTCTCTCTCTGTCTGCCTCTCAGCCTACTTGTGTGATCTCTGTCAAATAAATAAATAAAATCTTTAAAAAAAATAAAAATAAAATAAAATAAAATTTAGGTCATTTACAAAATTGCAAATATAAGTTGTTTAGCTAAAATGTTAGGTTGTTTTTCTAATTTTGTTAACAATTAATTTACAACAAACTTATTAGAATATGTATCCTTAAATTTTAATTAAAATTAGATTTAAATTTAATTAAAATTTAATTAAATTAGAATATGTACCCTTAAATTTTCTCAGTCTATATAAAGTAAATATAATCATAGTAATGCACTAATATAGTAAATATAAATATGTAACAATATAGGTAGATATGTTTTACCATATGGTATTTTTTTCCAACAGGTCACTAGAGCTCTCTCTCTTTTTTTTTCAATTCTGTTTCTGTTTCTTTGTAAGATAATTTATGGATCTAGCTTCACGGTCTTTGTGATACTTTCTATTTTTATCTTCAAGGAAACTTATTTCAAAGACTAATTTTTTATTAAGACTAATGTTTTTAATTCAAACATTTCCATTTTGATTTTATAATTTCTCTTTCTCTGCTTAAAATTATATATTTTTATTAATTATGAGAATAATATACTTTAACTGAGTTTATAGTATCAATTTTATTTTATCCACCTTTTTCTGAAAATATCAAAATTTGTGTTACTTCATATTTAGATTCTGCTGATAGTCATTTATTTTGAAAATTAGTCACATTTTCCTGGGTCTTTGTGTTCTTATAATTTTGTATTTTCTCCTGTATGTTGTGCATATAATGAAATGGAGTCTGGATTCTCCCACTTTCTTCCAAAGAGAGATGTGATTTGCTTTTTAGCATGACTACACCTAAATCGATTACAATATAAATTCTGTCTTTTTCGCAGAGGCCAGAATGTCAGATACAGTTCAGTTCTATTTTTTTTTTTCTTTTTCTCCCTCTCTCCTGAGTTATGCTGTTTGCACTGTGCCCTGCAAAAAACATTATTCAGACATCAGCCAGAAACTTGTAGAGTACTGAGGCTCCCCTTCTCAGGCACTCTTCCTTTTGCGAGTTCACTCTCATTTCCTGGAACTGTTGCCACTCCTGACTCTGTTAGTCTCAGGCCATAAAAACAGCATATTTTCCATTGATGTTTTGGTCACACGATCCTTGCCATCATATAGCTTGCGTTTAGTCATTTGAGTCAATGTCTCAAAGGCAGAATTGACTTCATGCTTCTCTGCTTTTTCAGAATTTGGCTCCCCCTCAAAATCTGTCTTTTTTCACTCCTGACCTTTAAGCTAGTTACGTAGCTGCTTTAGTATTTCCTTGAATTTACAATTATTATCTGTGGAAAGAACCATCTTCTGGTAAATTATTCTATCCATACACAATGGGAAAAAGACAGTCTCTTTAACCAATGGTGTTGGGAAAACTAGACAGCCACATTCAAAAGAATGAAACTGGACCACTTTCTTACACCATGCCCAAAATAAACTCAATTTGGATTAAAGACCTAAATATGAGACCAGATGCCATAAAAATCCCTGAAGAAAACACAGGCAGTAATCTCTTTGACATTGGCCATAGAGACAATTTTCTAGCTATGTCTCCTGAGGCAAGGGAAATAAAAGTGAAAATAAACATTGTCACTACATCAAAATAAAAGGCTTCCGTATAGCAAAGGAAACAATCAACAAAACTAAAAATCAACAAAACTATTGAATGGGAGAAGATATTTTCAAAGGACATATCTGATAAAGGGTATCAAGAATATATAAAGAGCTGATACAACTCAAAACCCAGAAAATGGGTAGAAGACATAAACAGATGCTTCTCCAAAGAAGACATAATGTTGGCCAGTAGACAAATGAACAGATGCTCAACATCACTCATCATTAGGGAAATGCAAACCAAAACTATAATGAGATGTCACCTCACACCTGCCAGAATGAATAAAATCAACAACACAAGAAACAAGTATTGGTGAGGATGTGGAGAAAAAGGAACCCTCTTGCCTTGTTGGTGGGAATGCAAACTGGTGCAACCACTCTGGAAAACACAATGGAAGTTCCACAAAATATTAAAAATAGAACTACCCTACAACCCAGTAATCACAGTACTGGGTATTTAGCCCTAAAATACAAAAATACTAATGAGACCTTGCCACTTATGACAACATGGATAGAGCTAGAGAGTATAATGCTGAGTGAAATAAATCAGTCAGAAAAAGACAAATATCATATGATCTAACTTATATGTGGAATTTAAGAAACAAAGTACAAGAAAGCAAAGGAAAAAGAGAGAGAGAGAGAGAGAGAGATAGACAACGCAAGAAACAAGTATCTTAACTATAGAGAATAAACTGATGGTTACCAGAGTAGAGGTAGCGGAGGGGCTGGGGTAAATAGGGGATAGGGGTTTAAAAAAAGGATTTTATTCACTCTAAGTAAAAATTTTAACTGATTTTCAAAATTTACTGCTTTTCTTTCTTAATGAAATTATTCTAAAACATTCACCTTAAAATATATATTATTCTTATCCCATTTATACATTTATTAATACTTACATAAGCATCACAGAGTTTAAATTATAAAAAGCACAAAAGTAATTTAATGTCTAATAGGACATGCCCTTTCTTCTTCTTTTCTTCTCACTAGCTATTGTGAGAAATACTTAAGTTGTCTTTTCAAATATTCATTATCTATCACTCAGTAATTGAGCCCTAAGCAATAGTGTAGAGATAGCTATAGGTACAGATATAGGGTATACAGCTACAGATATAGGGGATATCGGTACAGGTACACATGCACATTCCTATACATACATATATCGCCTGAGGTCAGGTATATGCTGTGGGAATGCAAATACGGCACAGAACTTGTGGGAGTCATGTTAAAAAGACCTGAATCATATTTTCCTCCCCCATGCTCTTGGAATGCAGATTTGGTAACTGAAGTTTAGCAGACTGGTGAGATTTGAGGAACAATTGAGAAGGGAAGCTATGATAGAAGATGAGAGAGAGCAATAGAAGGATCCTAGATCTCTAATCACTATGGAGCTGACAAATCAAGCTTACAATGCCCATTCTGGAATTTTAAATGTTTAGCTAGAAATATGTTTTTATTTTGCTTAAGTATTTTTTATATACATTTCAAATGTTGACAGATAAAAAGTATTTTAAATATTGTTTTTATTTCCCCCCATGTATTCATAGATATCCATAAGAAATCTTTCATTTCATTAAAAATGACCCATATAGGGGCACCTGGGTGGCTCAGTGGGTTAAAGCCTCTGCTTTCAGCTCAGGTCATGATCCTAGGATCCTGGGATCAAATCCCAAATCCGGCTCTCTGCTCTGCAGGGAGCCTGCTTCCCTTCCTCTCTCTCTGCCTTCCTCTCTGCCTACTTGTGATCTCCGTCTGCCATATAAATAAATAAATAACCTTTAAAGAAACTCTTTGTAGAACCTAAAAATTAAAAAAAAAAGACCTATAAAATTGTTTTGGAATCACAATAAATAATTTTATAAGAATGCATTTATTTATAATATTCTTAGTAACTCAATATGAGTCCTCACTTACCCTCATCTTCTTTTATGTTTTGAGGAATACTTTATTTTTCTGATATCCATTCAGCATATATCTTGTGATACTTATTCCTATGCGTGTTACATTTGCCATCCATTACTTTTTGGAGGGAGGTAATTTTTCAAAAATATTTAAAATGAATAGAATTTTATCTCATATATTAGCCATTTTAAACCCTTTGGGTTATATCTTCATAATCCTCTTTTAGGTTTTTCTTATAAATTAACATATTTCCTCCTTCCTTTTGAATCCATCTACCATACCTGCAACAGTGAGCAGGAAAACAAAACAAAGCAAAACAAAAAACCACTGAATCTAATCCTCTTCAGGGCAGCCTAGTATAATAAATACTTATGAGCATTTTTTATTATAAATTCTTTGTGGAGCAGAGCAGAATATAATTCAAACTTATTCTGCACTATGTTTCTTTTTTCTTTCTTTCTTTTCCTTCTTTTTTTTTTTTTTTTTGAGATTTTATTTACTTATTTAACAGAGAGAGAGAGAGAGAGAGAGAGTACAGGCAGGGGGAGCAGCAGGGAGAGAGGGAAGCTGGTTCTCACTGAGCAGAGAGCCAGACCTGGGGCTCCATCCCAGGATCCTGGGATGATGACCTGAACAGAAGGCAGACATTTAACTGACCGAGCCACCCAGGTGCCCCTGCACTATTTTTATCCATGTTCCTGACAAAAAAAAAAAAAAAAAGTGAAACTTAAAATATGAACTGTGTATAATTCACTCTTGTGTCCATAAGCATCTACTATATTCCTAAGTAATCAGCCTTTCTCCTGTATTCATACAACATATTGGTAATGGTAAGGAAGTCTTATAGATGTTCCTCATATCTTTTTATTATTTTCTACAGTATTTTCTCCTTCAGCTCTATTGGTCTATTGAAAATAGTCCCTTATTCATTTGCAGACATCTATCATTCAAAAACAGATTTTTATTTGGTAAAATTCATATTAATCATTTCCTTATTTTGACAATTTTAGCAGTTTTTATTTTCATATGGTGTGCAGTTCCTTTTGTGTTGGGTCATATTGTTTAAGAAAGCTTTATTCAAAAAAAAAGAAAGGGAGAGAGAAAGAAAAGAAAGAAAGCCTTATTCCTCTACCTTACTTTGCTACTGTTGCTCTCACACCTCGATGTGTAAATAAGTGGGAAATGTAACAAGAACCATAACAGGCAGTTACTTTATAGTGGCAATGTCCAAGTTTTTACAAAAGGCACTGAGATCTTATATATTTTGACCTTTTGTCCCCCCTGACATCATCCAATATGCTTCTCTTATATTTTTGTTCTAGAATTAAAATTGTACCGGTTTCTCTTGTATTCAGGGGACTGCACACCTATAAGGTCAAAGTGCATTTGTGTATAAGCCATGATGTCACACCAGAAAGGAAAAGCCAGACCAACATATCTCATTCTTGGCTCACCAAGATAAATGTTAAATTTATACTGTATAAAATTAAAAAACTCCTTAGTGTAGGAGAGGAAAATACAGTATAAATGTCAAGCTTTTCCTGAGAAGCAGAAATAATACATCCATTAATTGGACAGTTTGCAAATAACTTTTAGAAGAGGAAAATGACTGGGAGTTACTGTTGTTGTATGTTTGGCAATGGAGAGAATAGAGAAAATATACAAAAGACACACTAAAGAAATAAAATAATTGTAGAGCTCTGATGCTGGATGATAGTATAACAAAAATTGTCTGGCTAAGCAGAGCTGAAGCTTAAAATGTAAGTTTCACATAAAATAAATCTCTTTACTTCACAGAGTAACCCTTAACTTAAACTTGTAGTTGCAATTAAGTATTCTTTTGCATTTATGTTTTAGATATTTGCACATAACTTACACATTGGTTTTGGTTTCATATATAAGACCTATAAGTGTAGGGAACTTATGGCAGAACTCTTGTATTCACATAACAACATCATTTAAAAAATTACATCATTGGGGGAGGAGTCAAGATGGCGGAGAAGTAGCAGGCTGAGACGACATCAGGTAGCAGGAGATCAGCTAGATAGCTTATCAAACCATTGCGAACACTTACAAATCCAACAGGAGATCGAAGAGAAGAAGAGCAACAATTCTAGAAAGAGAAAATTGAAAAATTTCTAAAAGGTAGGACCAGCGGAGAAGTGAATCCAAAGCAATGGGAAGATAGACCACGGGGGAAGGGGCTGGTTCCTGGCAAGTTGCAGAACAACAGAGCACAAAATCAGGACTTTTAAAAGTCTGCTCCACTGAGGGACATCGCTCCAGAGGCTAAACCGGGACAAAGCCCACGTGGGGTCAGCATGGCCCCAGATCCCGTGGGGGTCACAGAAGGATCGGGGGTGTCTGAGCAGGGAAGCTGGCTACAGAGTCAGAACCAAGGAGTGAGCTCTCAACTCAGGGTTACCTTGAGCCGAAATCCATGGCACAGGCCAGTGCTTGGTGAGTGGGTTCCCCACAAGATCCAGGGAGACATTCCCTAGAAGAGCTCAGGGTCTGCGGGGTTCAGAGACTCCAGGTGGATCTGTGTACCAGTGACAGAGATGCTTGGTCACAGGCTGGGTGAACTTGGAGCCTGGCTGGAGGACAGGGAGACGGGAGTAACTGAGCGCTTTTCTCGGAGGGTGTACTGAGGAGTGGGGCCCCGAGCTCTCGGCTTCTCCAGGGTGGAGAACGGGAGGCCGCCATTTTCATTCCTGCCCTCCAGAACTCTACAGAAAGTGTTCAGGGAACAAAAGCTCCCGAAAGAAAGCGGACCCAAGCAGATTACTTAGCCTGGCCCCTGGTAAGGGCGGTGCAATTCCACCTTGGGCAAAGACACTTGAGAATCACTACAACAGGCCCCTCTCCCAGAAGATAAACAAGAAATCCAGCCAAGACCAAGTTCACTTACCAAAGAGAATAGGGGAATTCCAGAGGAGTAGAAAGCAAAGCATGGAATTCATGGCTTTCTTCTCATGATTCTTTAGGCTTGCAGTTAATTAAATTTTTTAAATTTTATTTCTTTTTCTTCTGCTTAATTTTTTTTAACTTTTACCCTTTCCTCTTTTAACATTTTTTAACTAGTTTATCTTAACAATACCTTTCATAAAAAAATAATAATAACCTTTTCTGAACCTTCATCCTTATAGTTATATTTTATCCTTCATTGTATCCAACTTTATTTTTTGTGTACACATAGGGTTTTTTCTTCTAAAAAATCTGGGGTACAACTTCTTCAAATAGATCAAAATATACCCTAAATCTAGATCCAGGCTTGTTCTAGTCTCCAGAGTGAGCAAATTCTCTCCACTTTTTTCCTTTATTCTCCCAAGCAACTATATTTATCAACTCCTTTTTTAAAAATTAAAAAAAAAATTTTCATCTTTATAGGCATAATCCATCCCTTCATTGTGTTTACCCTTATATATATTTTCATTCTTTAAAATTTTCGGGGGTAGATACTTCTTTTTTTTTTAATTTTTTTTAAGATTTTATTTATTTATTAGTTAGAGAGAGAGAGAGAGAGAGCACAGGCAGACAGAGAGGCAGGCAGAGGCAGAAGCAGGCTCCCTGACAAGCAATGAGCCCGATGCGGGACTTGATCCTAGGACGCTGGGATCATGACCTGAGCAGAAGGCAGCCGCTTAACCAACTGAGCCACCCAGGCATCCCTGGGGGTAGTTTCTTCTAAGAGATCAAAATACTCCCAGAATTAAGTGGGTGACCCTGTTCTAGTCATGAGTATAATATGTATATATATATATATATATATATATATATATATATATATATATTTTTTTTTTTTTTTTTTATTTTTTTCTTTATTTGTTTTCTTTTTTAAATTTTTTTTTCTCTGAATTTCTTTTTATCCCCTTTCTCTCCCCACAATTTGGGGTCTCTTCTGATTTGGTTAAAGCACATTTTCCTGGGGTCTTTGCCACCCTTTTAGTAATTTATTTGCTCCTTCATATATTCTTATCTGGACAAAATGACAAGGCGGAAAAACTCATCACAAAAATAAGAACAAGAGGCAATACCAAAGGCTAGGGACCTAATCAATATGGACATTGGTAATATGTCAGATCTAGAGTTCAGAATGATGATTCTCAGTGTTCTAGCCGGGCTCAGAAAAGGCATGGAAGATATTAGAGAAACCCTCTCCAGAGAGATAAAAGCCCTTTCTGGAGAAATAAAATAACTAAAATCTAACCAAGTTGAAATAAAAAAAGTTATTAATGAGGTGCAATCAAGAATGGACGCTCTCACTGCTAGGACAAATGAGGCAGAAGAAAGAATTAGTGATATAGAAGACCAAATAACAGAATAAAGAAGCTGGGCAAAAGAGAGTCCAAATAACTACTGGACTATGAAGGGAGAATTCAAGAGATAAGTGACACTATAAGATGAAACAACATTAGAATAATTGGGATTCCAGAAGAAGAAAGAGAGAGGGGAGCAGAAGGTTTACTGGAGAGAATTATTGTAGAGAATTTCCCTAATATGGCAAAGGGAACAATCATCAAAATCCGGGAAGTGCAGAGAATCCCCCTGAATATCAACAAGAATAGGCCCACACCATATCATCTAATAGTAAAATTTACAAGTCTTAGCAATAAAGAGAAAATCCTGAAAGCAGCCCCGGAAAAGAAGTCTGTAACATACAACGGTAAAAATATTAGAATGGCAGCAGACTTATCCACAGAGATCTGGCAGGCCAGAAAGAACTGGCATGATATATTCAGAGCACTAAATGAGAAAAACATGCAGCCAAGAATACTATATCCAGCTAGGCTATCATTGAAAATAGAAGGAGAGATAAAAAGCTTCCAGGACAAACAAAAACTGAAAGAATTTGCAAACACCAAACCAGCTCTACAGGAAATATTGAAAGGGGCCCTCTAAGCAAAGAGGGACCCTAAAAGTAGTAGATTGAAAAGGAACACAGACAAGATACAGTAAGAGTCACCTTAAAGGCAATACAATGGCACTAAATTCATATTTCTCAATAGTTACCCTGCATGTAAATGGGCTAAATGCCCCAATCAAAAGACACAGGGTATCATAATGGATAAAAAAATAAAACCCATCAATATGCTACCTACAAGAAACTCATTTTAGACCTGAAGATACCTCCAGACTTAAAGTGAGGGGGTGGAAAATAATTTACCATGTTAATGGACATCAGAAGAAAGCTGGAGTGGCAATCCTTATATCAGATCAATTAGATTTTAAGCCAAAGACTATAATAAGAGATGAGGAAGGACACTATATTATACTCAAAGGGTCTGTCCAACAAGAAGATCTAACAATTTTAAATATCTATGCCCCTAACATGGGAGCAGCCAACTATATAAACCAATTAATAACAAAATCAAAGAAACACATCGACAATAATACAGTAATAGTAGGGGACGTCAACACTCCCCTCACTGAAATGGACAGATCATCCAAGCAAAAGATCAACAAGGAAATAAAGATCTTAAATGACACACTGGACCAGATGGATATCACAGATATATTCAGGACATTCCATCCCAAAGCAAAAGAATACACATTCTTCTCTAGTGCCCATGGAACATTCTTCAGAATAGATCACATCCTGGGTCATAAATCAAGTCTCAACCAGTATCAAAAGATTGGGATCATTCCCTGCATATTTTCAGAACACAATGTTCTGAAGCTAGAACTCAATCACAAGAGGAAATTTGGAAAGAACCCAAATACATGGAGACTCAACAGCATCCTTCTGAAGAATGAATGGATCAACCAGGAAATTAAAGAAGAATTGAAAAAATTCATGGAAACAAATTATAATGAAAACACAATGGTTCAAAATCTGCAGGACACAGCAAAGGCAGTCCGGAGAGGAAAATATATAGCGATACAGGCCTATCTCAAGAAACAAGAAAGGTCTCAAATGCACAACCTAACCCTACACCTAAAGGAGCTGGAGAAAGAACAACAAAGAAAGCCTAAACCCAGCAGGAGAAGAGAAATAATAAAAATCAGAGCAGAAATCAATGAAATAGAAACCAAAAAGCAAAAGAACATATCAACAAAACTAGGAGCTGGTTCTTTGAAAGAATTAATAAGATTGATAAACTCCTGGCCAGACTTATCCAAAAGAAAAGAGAAAGGGCCCAAATAAATAAAATCATGAATGAAAGAGGAGAGATCACAACCAACACCAAAGAAATAGAAACAATTTTAAGAACATACTATGAACAACTCTATGCCAACAAATTTGACAATCTGGAACAAATGGATGCATTCCTACAGACATATAAACTACCACAACTGAACCAGGAAGAAATAGAAAACCTGAACCGACCCATAACCAATAAGGAGATTGAAGCAGTCATCAAAAATCTCCAAACAAACCAAAGGTCAGGGCTAGATGTTTTCCCACGGGAATTCTACCAAACATTTAAAGAATCAATTCCTATTCTCCTGAAACTGTTCCAAAAAATAGAAATGGAACGAAAACTTCCAAACTCATTTTATGAGGTCAGCATCATCTTGATCCCTAAATCAGACAAGGATTTCATCAAAAAAGAGAATTGCAGACCAATATCCTTGATGAACACAGATGCAAAAATTCTCACCAAAATACTAGCCAATAGGATCCAACAGTACATTATAAGGATTATTCACCACGACCAAGTGGGATTTATTCTAGGGCTGCAAGGTTGGTTCAACATCTGCAAATCAATCAATGTGATACAATACATTAATAAAAGAAAGAATAAGAACCATATGATACTCTCAATAGATGCTGAAAAAGCATTTGAAAACGTACAGTATCCCTTCCTAATAAAACACTTCAAAGTGTAGGGATAGAGGGCACATACTTCAATATTATCAAAGCCATTTATGAAATACCCACCGCAAATTCATTCTCAATGAAGAAAGAGCTTTTCCGCTAAGGTCAGGAAGATGGCAGGGATGTCCATTATCACCACTGCTATTCAACATAGCACTAGAAGTACTAGCCTCAGCAATCAGACAACAAATAGAAATTAAAGGCATCCAATTCAGTAAAGAAGAAGTCAAACTATCACTCTTTGCAGATGATATGATACTATATGTGGAAAACCCAAAATACTCCACTCCAAATCTGCTAGAACTTGTACAGGAATTCAGTAAAGGGTCAGGATATAAAATCAATGCACAGAACTCAGTTGCAGTTCTTTACATCAACAACAAGACAGAAGAAAGAGAAATTCAGGAGTCCATCCCATTTACAATTGAACCCAAAACCATAAGCTACCTAAGAATAAACCTAACCAAAGAGGAAAATAATCTGTACTCAGAAAACTATAAAGTATTCATGGAAGAAATGAGGGAGACACAAAGAAATGGAAAAATGTTCCATGTTCATGGATTGGAAGAACAAATATTGTGTAAATGTCTATGCTAGCTAAAGCAATCTACACATTTAATGCAATGCCTATCAAAATTCCATCCATTTTTTCAAAGAAATGGAAAAAATAATCCTAAAATTTATATGGAACCAGAAAAGACCTTGAATAGCCAAAGGAATATTGAAAAAAGAAAACCAAAGTGGGTGGCATCACAATTCCAGACTTCAAGCTCTATTACAAAGTTGTCATCATCAAAACAGTATGGTACTGGCACAAAAACAGACACATAGATCAATGGAACAGAATAGAGAGCCCAGAAATAGACCCTCAACACTATGGTCAACTAATCTTCGACAAAGCAGGCAAGAATGTCCATTGGAAAAATGACAGCCTCTTCAACAAATGGTGCTGGGAAAATTGGACAGCCGCATGCAGAAAAATGAAACTGGACCATTTCCTTACACCACACATGAAAATAGACTCAAAATGGATGAAGGACCTCAATGTGAGAAAGGAATCCATCAAAATCCTTGAGGAGAACACAGGCAGCAACCTCTTTGACCTCAGCTGCAGCAACTTCTTCCTAGGAACAACGCCAAGGGCAAGGGAAGCGAGGGCAATAATGAACTACTGGGACTTCATCAAGATCAAAAGCTTTTGCACAGCAATGGAAACAGTTAACAAAACCAAAAGACAACTGACAGAATAGGAGAAGATATTTGCAAATGACATTTCAGATAAAGGGCTAGTATCCAAAATCTATAAAGAACTTAGCAAACTCAACCCCAAAGAACAAATAATCCAATTAAGAAATGGGCAGAGGACATGAAGAGACTTTTCAACAAAGAAGACATCCAGATGGCCAACAGACACATGAACAAATCCTCCACATCACTTGGCATTAGAGAAATACAAATCAAAACCACAACAAGATACCACCTCACACCAGTCAGAATGGCTAAAATTAACAAGTCAGGAATTGACAGATTCTGGTGCAACCACCCTGGAAAACAGCATGGAGGTCCCTCAAAAAGTTGAAAATAGAGCTACCCTATGACCCAGCAATTGCACTCCCGGGTATTTATCCTAAAGATACAAACATAGTGATCAGAAGGGGCATGTGCACCCGAATGTTTATAGCAGCAATGTCCATAATAGCCAAACTATGGAAAGAACTTAGATGTCCATCAACAGATGAATGGATACAGAAGATGTGGTGTATATATATACAATGGAATACTATGTAGCCATCCAAAGAAATGAAATCTTGGAACTAGAGGGTATTATGCTTAGCGAAATAAGTCAACCGGAGAAAGACAACTTATCATATGATCTCCCTGATATGAGGAAGTGGAGATGCAATGTGGGGGGTTTGGGGGGTAAAGAAAGAATAAATGAAAGAAGATGGGATCAGGAGGGAGACAAACCATAAGAGACTCTCAATCTCACAAAACAAACGGAGGGTTCCTGCGGGGAGGGGAGTTGGGAGAGGGTGGTGGTTATGGACATTGGGGAGGGTATGTGCTATGGTGAGTGCTGTGAAGTGTGTAAACCTGGCGATTCACAGACCTGTACCCCTGGGGCTAATAATACATTATATGTTTATAAAAAATTAAAAAAATTATATATAAAAAAAGCTAGCAAAAAAAAATTACATCATTAATGGACAGATCAATAGAATTTTTCTTTAAGATGTCCATAAGTAAGAAGGAATGGATATGACTGCATAGAACCATCATCAATACACAAAACTTAGGACTAAGCCTTAGGAAAGCATAATAAAAAATGTAATAATATCAATAGGCATGACTTCAAACTTAAGAGTAAGCAAATTTTAAATAGTATCTTACTAAAAAACTCACATGTATTTAATTCTTTATCATCAGGAGAAAATATATATATTTCATAAATCCATAAGTCTATAATGATGTATTTCAAAGTGTCTCTTGTGATTACATTTATTGTGACTAAAAATGGGCTAATTTCATCCATGTTTTTAGCCAAAATCTTATAATGTAATCTTATAATCTTTATTCATTACAAAAACTAGTAAAGCCTTAATCTTGAAGTAATGTATATACAAATGTTTTTACAGATCAGATTACCATAATGACAGAAATGGTAAGAAAAGAGTGAAGCAGATGGAGGAATGAAACTACATTTGAGACCATATATTTATGATTTTCATTTGGACGATGCTCTGTCTTTAAAATGGTCTTTGAAATTCTATGAGTATAGAATTGATCTAAAAAAATGTTTATTTACAAGATGTGTCTAATATATTTTGAGTGATTGACCAGATGAAGGAGTTGAGATATTTTACAAGGTTTTTTTACATTAAACTTTACAACAGAGAGGAAACATTTTCATTAATGCACCTGTATGCACTCTTGACACTTGAAAACATCCCAAGATGAGACTTCAATACTGCTTGAAATTTGCACACTGCTTTGAGTGGTATAATATAATGCCTAAAGGAATGGCCTATTAGGTGATGAAATAGGTCAAGCTATTAGTCATATTTACTTAAATATGAATAGTTCAAGAAAAAATTCCAATAATCTTATTCTAGTTAAGGTGAAGTAATATATCCTGACCTTATTTTTTCTGATTAATTGCATTTTTCAGTTTTTTTAAATAGAAATATAAACTAAATTTTGTGGATGTCTATTCCTATAGAAATAAACACTTTGAACTTAAATTATTATAAAAATATAGACAAGAAATATTTTACAAACTCATAATTGTTAAGGAATTTATAATTCATCCCTCTTTAAGTGATTTTATAAGATCCTTTTGTAAAAATAACAAAAAATTTGTACTTATTCTGCATATATTTTTATGTGATCTTGCATAGGATTATACATAGTGCTATAAAAAGATTTTTAGTTCATTTTTATCCTTCCAACTAGCTCTAAAATGTGTAAAGTTCATTGTAAGAATGAAATATGATCAAAATCAAATGAGATGGGGCATAGTCTAAAGGCATGTGATACTAATTTCATATGATTGGCTCTGAGTTTGATGCTGGTTCTGGGTCAGAGAAAAGCTGAAACAAATACGAGAGAAATGAATTCTCAAAGATGGTTGGAAAAAAAGAAAAGATGGTTGAAAAAGTATGACAGAAACCAGTTCTCAACTTTGATTGAGACTATCAAGAATACCATGTATATATTTATACCTGGAGTCATGTTTATAGGGGTCAGACATAAAAGGGAACATTTTTACTATGAGGCAAACTTATTATATTTGTCTCTTAAAACACTCCTGACTTTTCTCTTTTTACTTCTCATTTAATTGCCCACAATTCAGACGCTATTGTTAAATGTCTCTGTTTTTGAAAGCACTGAACATCATCCATTATGGTAATTCAAGCCATTGTATTTTGTTACATGCTTCTATGAGCACAATATACCTTTCTCTATATTTCTAAGAATTTCATGCTTTACTAGTAGCACATTTTAGGCCTTGTGTTTAATGATGCTAATGAGAGACATGGATCACATTGAGAAGCCAGTAGGACCTCAGAAATCTGATTCAAAAAAAAAAAATCGCTGCTTAGGTTTTCTTTTGATGGCTCTTTCTGCATCAAATTTTAATAAGGATGGAAATAGCATAGTTAAGCTTTTCATGTGGAATTATTTCACTTATTTAAAAAATTTCAGTTAAGAGTTATAAGAATTATAGGAGCTTCTCTAAAATATGAACTTAAAGATATAATTTTTTGATTTTTTTTACATTTATTTGTTTTGTTGTTAATGACTCAAATTATATCTGGGGCTTTGAAGTTTAAATTATCATTGACACAATTTTGGAATAGAAATATTTATATACATATAATCTCTTGGACTCTAAAATAAGAATTGAGTTTTCCATGGGTGTGTGCTCAATAGTTCTTGAAATCAGTTGGAAATTCTCATCAATGTGGCCTCATTTCTAGTGTTACATTTGAATGAAGGCTTTAGAGACAAAGTTTTATGATGAGCATTGTATTTATTTCTTTGTTCATGGTGATTTGGCTCCAGAAAGTTGGACTTTTTTCTCTCATTATGTCTAAAGAAAAAAGTGCGGTAGGATCTACCTTCACATGTGAATTTACAGGAATGTTCTCTCAGAATCTTCCTCAATTCTGAGTCAAATAATCAGCAAATGCAAGTTTTTAATTATTACCATGGGTGAATTTCCTTGAAAGAATTAAGTCCTATGCTAGTTTGAGTGTACAAATCAATTCTGACAGTATTCTAGTATTATGTTTCTGAACACTTTTAAGTTTTTATTGTAGTGATGTCAAGGAAAATTGCTCAGGTAATTTATTCTTTTCATAAAGTAACTTGATAATACAAAGGCTTTTTTTTTAGATGTACATGCCTGGGGAAATTTCACTGGCAATATTTAACCCATTGTATTATGAATTTATCAAGATTCATTTCCTTTTCTTAAAAAAATTGATTAGAAGATAACAAATGACCACCAGTCTTGATCTCTGCAGCTTTTCTCCATGTTTTTGGAGCTCTGCCTAGATTACTAAGCCTGGGAAAACTGGCTGTGTTTCTTGGATGTTGGTCACAACAGTGCTGTGCAATCACCCCAAGAGGATTGTGATCTCACTAGCATCACACTGAGTTAAAAAGGGAATACTGACCTCATTCAAGAGTCTCCTATAACATACCTTAGTTTTAGAATAATAAATAAAAAGTATCAAAAACAAGAAAAGTGCTCTTAAGTCATGATTTAATGCCCTCTATAAAATACAAAGGACAAGAGATCTTTAAGTCTTCTATATCTAAAAGTCCTTTCACATTTTGATAATGTTTATAAAATTCCTGATGACAAATGTCTATATATTTGATGTTTTCATTTTTTGATGGCATTGCTATCAGAACAAAAATAATCCTCTTAAACATAACATTTTTCAAATACATAGTTTGCCTTGGCATCTACAAACAAAATATTTAAACTGAGTGAAATATTACAGTCATTTTCAGTGGAACATACTATACTGCGTGTTACTGAAACTTCCCACTAAAGCTTGCTGATAGAAGACTCAAATGATATGAATAGGAAATTTCCTTTCAGGTACTTGGACTTTTACAATGTATGTTCCCTGTGCAAAATATTAGCTGTGATTTGTTAACTTTTTTCTCAACACATGAAATATTGTCTAGTAATAAACTTTATTAGTAATGCTGTTATGACATCAAAATTAATGATGTAAGATGAAACTATATGATAATATCTTAAAAAGAATGGACATTTTGGAAAATTTAATTGGGAAATGAAATTGGTTATTAACCTAGTTATATAGCCACACTTAGTTAAGCAACTCCACACAATCATGTGAAAATCAATGCTATAATTATTTATGAATTTGGGATATTTGTCATTCTGTGATTCCCCACCCCCCATGGCTATCTCTACCTGGTGCGGATATAAATAAGTAAGAAATACAATTAATCCGCATAGTTTCAAGAGTAGCTGAGAGTCTGTCATTTGGAGGGATGTGTTCTTGAATGAAGAAGGAAGGAAGGAAGGAAGGAAGGAAGGAAGGAAGGAAGGAAGGAA
>ML109171.1:41962-56975 GCA_003697995.1 Taxidea taxus jeffersonii
GAAGGAAGGAAGGAAGGAAGGAAGGAAGGAAGGAAGGAAGGAAGGAAGGAAATATTCATTAATATTGACTCATTTCATTGGCTATTACATAGATCCACTCTTTCTTGTCTGGGTTTTGCTAATAGCCTAAATATCACTGAAGGTGCATGTATTTCTAATCTGTCCACAAATATAGTTGTAAATAAAATCATGTTTTCTACATTAATGTATGTTATTTCTAATAATTATCATTGAACATTATATAACATTTAATTAACACAGCTGGCTACAGTTATTTCAGTCTTAGTGGTTAAGATACATATGGAAAATATCTTAGTAAAAAGATTTATTGGAATTTTCCATAGATTAGTTGGATACAAAAGCCTACAGTTTTAATCATAAATATCTCAAAATAAAAAGATACTTTATATGAAATGAGCATTAAATTTTTTTCAGATTTACTGTGTTTATTTAAATTATTTATTCATTATCATTAGATTTTTGAAAAAACTATGACAGCAAATTCAGTAGAATAATTGAGGGATGGAAAGAAACAAAGTTATGAGAATATATAAAATTATACATAATTATCAGTATTAAGAGAAATGATCTTGATGTACAGAGAGATGATATGAATCTTAAATAGACAAACATAAATGTAATTTGTAAGGTTTTTGACCTTCAGTTATGTTGTTTTAGTACTGATATCTAAAGAAACTGATTGCTATTACTAAAATTACATACATTATATATATGTATTCCAAGGTGTGTGCGTGTGTATATACACACACATACATATATATATCTTGAAATCTATAGTTTAATAAGAAAGTATGTAACACTCTTAATGAATAATTTTTATTATAATGTGTGTGACTAAATTAGAAATCCTTCCTGCTTATATATTCTAATGTGAACAAAGAAGACTAATCAAGAAGTAATGGTAGTAATGACATGGTTTTAACTATTTAACTATTTTAACTATTTTCAATGATTTTCTATTACTGATGATCAGTAGAGAGTAAGAAAATGCACAGAACTAAAATTAAACATTTCAATTTTACTTTTGGTTTCTTTCATATTCAGTTACTCAAGTAATATATAGCAAACATTTCAGAATTTTCCGTGTCCTTTGAATTACAGATTGCTTCAGACTGTGATATACCACAAGGTTCTAATTTTCACAATGCAACACACATATGTTTACATATATGAAAAGAGACAGAAATAAGAAACGGGAGTAACATCTTTTTAAATACTTAACATTTTGAAAAAAAGTATTACTGAACTATTGCTGTTTTACTTTTAAAGCATATAATGACTTCCCTCATGAAACATCGTGATCATTGAGACTTTTAAAAAATAACTACAAATTGTCTATTTAGTAACTTCATGCATTGCCTATTATTTTAGTGAGCTTTAACACAGCTGATCTCTAAAGTAAAAAAGAAATTTAGTTTAATAACTGAAGTAGCCCAGCCAGATGACACACATACAAAGAATACTCTTAACAGATTTAAAATTTGAGTTGGTAGCTTGTTTCAGGAGTGAGGGACGAATCTTCTTATATGAGATCCACGTGGGTAACAATGCTATGTTTGACTAAATGTGAAGTCTTGCTATTCATGTGGGACAACATTTGTATTTGATTAGATGTTGAAGTCTTGCTATTCATGTCTTGCTACTTATACTATCACTTTAATGATGGTGAACTGGTTAACATGTTAGGAAAGACATTTCCCTTAGTGAATGACTAAATAGGGAAGAAAACCATGGGGTAAAATAGAAAAAAAAATTTAACAAATTTTATCCAAAAGGTTTTACTTTTCTCACATGACAAGATGATATTAGACGACTGTTAGCATTATTCTAGAAGTCAGGGAGGTGAGGGCTCTGAAAATTGTGATTCCATGGACCACCTGGCTTTCTCATGGTCAGAAAAAAGGCCATGTGGATATAGCAATGTTAAATATTACATATTTACTCCACATTTAACATGGAGAGGGAGTTCTTGACAACAGCACAAGTGCTTTGTGTGATATCCCATACTCTTTTAAGGAAGGAAAAGATTTCTCAAGAGCTCGTGATGAGTATCTACTAATATTTTATTGGGAAAAACTGCCTCAAAGGCACACTCTCATAGTATTGTCTGGCCTTTCAGAGTCCAAAAGAACTCTTCACAATACCTCAGTAAAATCTCAGCCCTAATACCACTAAAAAAGGAAAACAACAATTCTGAACAATTCTGTGGCTGGACAGAGGGTGACCCTCTGTGTTGAACTGTGTGTGCACATGCATATGTGTGCATACACTTTTGTTAATCATTTTAGGAATTTGAAGTTTTTATTAAATTCATGAGTTCTCCAGTAATTCTTCAACTTAGCATTTAATGCATACAATTTATGACATACATTCTTTGGCTCTTGACTTCATAGGTCCCAAATTGGACCCAGTGAGATAAAAGAGCATAGAAGCCCAGGAAGGTGGAAAGAACACACTAAATTTTAAGAATGAAATGACAAAACAGATAAATCGGTGGATTATAGGAGCAATAACTTATTTTTAGTTCATGGAACAGTAGAATCTATTTTACTAAAGGGTCACATTAGGGAATTACCTATAATTTGTTGTTGTGCACTTTGGAAGGAAATTTTGTTACTTTCACCATTTTAAGGCATGATCAGTTGGGACTCTAGAAATTTTGTTTGTGAAATATCACTTAATATCATACTTTTTGCTGCTGCACTCCAATAAGAGTATCTCTAATAAAGTATTCATATTTCCATAGAGAAAGAAGAAAAGTCAAAAATTAAACTCTTGGTAAATGAATGTTCTTCTATTGCCTTGAAGGTTTTCCCCTCTAATTCTTTTTTTTAAGATTTTAATTATTTATTTGACAGAGAGAGACAGTGAGAGAGGGAACACAAGCAGGGGGAGTGGGAGAGGGAGAAGCTGGCTTCCCGCTGAGCAGGGACCCCGATGTGGGGCTCGATCCCAGGACCCTGAGACCATGACCTGAGCCGAAGGCAGATGCTTAATGACTGAGCCATTCAGGTGCCCCTCCCCTCTAATTCTGTAACTAGATGGATGCAGCAATTAGTATATTCTGCATAGATGCTTTAAAGATCCTTTAAATTATGAAAATATGATTTCCCAAATGATATTTTTTCCTTAGTCTAAAGATAACCTCAGGTCTGTGAAGGAGGAAGAAAACTGTTCCAAAGAGATGAAATGCTGCATTTATAAAGTGCGTTATTTTAAAGTCAAGTACAAATGTGAAATGTGAATACAAATACTACTTATGACAGTCTGGTGAACTGAATTTATTGATTTCTTTATATGTTGTTCCCTTTTGTATCCAGAATATAATAACTGCCTTTTATTTACATTCTACTTTTAGTGTGATAATTAAGACTTGATCTATGTACTTAGAATATGGTAATTACTAAATGTCTCTCTTTCCTTCACTATAATTTTGAAGTCCTTAAGATAAAATGGATTTAGTCGACATAAACTCTGTAGAAGTGAAGGGGCACCGCTCCTAAATGTGCTTTTTGCTCAAATTTCTATCTTTTTTAGAGTTCTGTTCTTGACATTCATCTTTCTCAGTGCTATATATATTATTAGGCAAAGCCTCTTCTCTAATTCTATGCATCCATTCCTATTCAAATGAACTGGGATAGAAGATTTGGAAAGTGATATGAATATGAACACTGTTTCTCAATAATATAGACATAAAGAGGTCCTAGCCTTCTCTTTCCTGTGAGATCATTTTTAATATCTATATTTCAGCTTATTATCTTGAATGCAAAGATGTTTTCTATAGTAAATATCACAGTTCTGGTACAATAATAATATATTGGTTCCTTCTGACCTAATAATTCCTTCATCTAAGGTGATGCAATCAGAAAGCAATCTGTATGTCCTGATGTCTATATTACAGACAAGGAACCTCAACTATACAATGATGGGAGCTTATGTATACATTTCCCCTCAGTCCTGAGAAGGGGAGAAAAAATCTTTTTAATGTAATTGTGGTAGAAAAGGGAAGAATCCGGGGTTCTTGCCTTTCTTTATAAAATAAATGTCTCCACTACAAGGAAAGTTTACTGCCAAGGGTTTTATGTCCTTTGGAATATAAATATATACTTATTACCTAAAGTGATGTAAACCTCTCTGGAAGGTCTCTCAGTATCTAATCATCCGTCAACATTTTAGGTTTGTCCTCAAGTCTTGATGTTCTCAGAAAACTTTGAGCTTGCAGAAATAGTAAATCATCTTCTCTACTCCCTCAAATTCTCCTCTTCCCCAAATTGGACCAGTTTGTTACTCTTATGCCAAATGTGTTTATTTAGGAAAAGGCATCAACACACTGATAAGTAAGCAAGAATTGATTAATAAAAACAACATAGAGACTAGAATCTCTGAGTCAAAATTTTTGAAAGTATTAAAAGAAAGTGAAGAAATGAAACAGCTTCAAAGAATTCATAATTCTATATATACAAAAACAACAAAGGTATTTTCTAGTATGTAGAATTCTTTTACATTTTCTAACATAAATAAGAATTCTTAGTCTTGTCTTTTCAAAGATGGAGGAAGAAAACAAAAGAAATCAGTACCTAATCTTTCACATGGTGGACCTATTTGATTATTCTAATCTGTTCCAATCTATACAGCCAACATCACCCCATTATATGATGAGTTTTGATAACTTTTTTTTCTTCTTAAGTTCTCAAGAGGAAGGATGAATCCTCATGTTCTGAGAATTCAATAAGGAAAGACACTGTGGTGGAAGTATGATTAGTTGTGAAAGCAACAAAATGAAGAAAGGAAGTCAGAAAGCAAAGAGAGAAGAGAGAATATGTAACTCTATCAAGTAATATTTTGACTCTAATTTAATGTAACAGCCCTTAATTAATGATGTACAAAATCCACAATCCAATTATTTGCATCTCAGAAAGTGATATTCGAGTAAGATATGGAAGGCTTTACATAGCACAGAATGCTACCCAGATTGACTCTGCCCCCTTTTCAGCCCCAAATGTTGAATTTTGAAATTCTGAAAAATTTCTCTACTACCTCCAATTAGGGAGCAAAGTAAATTCAGTTGTTTTCTAATATTTTGCCACTTTGTAGAAATATTGAAAAGAGCTGTTGGGGAGTAATGGATTAAACTGGCATTTAGAAAAGTAAGATTATTTCATTCTCCTTGCTGTATGAATGGATGGAATGGATACAATTATATCCAACAATTAGGCAGAATAAATAGGCATTCAAGGTACTTCATAGCAAGTAAGAAGCAAGTGAAAAGCCCAGTTATTCTAAAAAAAAAGATACCTAGTAACTGAGCTGTGGTTTCCCTTCCCCACTCAGAATGTCAAGAAAGACATTATGTCTAAAATATGAAACAGCAAAAAGTAGTTCTTAATAAAGCTAATGACTAGAACAGTTAGGGATTTAAGAAACGTTCCTACCATATCAGCAAATTGGAGTTCTGGAAAAAGCTGTTTAATATGAGTGAGATGAAAAGAAACTCTATGCAAATATATTATAAGAAAAAGGTGATGATCAGGTGAGAGGGAAGAAGGAGGAGAATATATGCAATTTTGGATTTAAAGAACATAAAGAATCAGAAAGAAATTTCTTTCAAATTCTTTAAATTATAGGACAAGTTGGTAACAATGTGGAATCAAAACTAGAAGTTAAAGGATGAAAAATAGAATGCAATGAGATGAAAATGAGTATTAAAACAAAACAAAATATATTGAGAAAATGTCATGCTATGTTTAATAAAATAAGTAGAGGGAAAAAAGCACTTCAATACATGGATGGAATTAACATTACAGATGTAATGAAATAAGCAGAGATAATTTTAGTGAATGAGAAAAGGATAAAGCAATCAGAGGAAAGCTAATAGCTGTGAAGAGCAAAGAGGATGCAAAATAAGGATTATCACTGGTACCTTTGAATTAGAGAGCTCAACACATAGTTCAGAACAAGTCATCAAATGAATTTTACCTGCAGAACATAGAAAGTTCTAAGAATTTATTTTGGATAATCATAAGGACAACAACATAGTCTCCATTAAATTATTTCACTTCAGAGATTGGACAATTTTCTTAATCCATCAAGGTATAATAAGTAAATTAAATACAAGGAGGAAATATTAGACTGATCTCAAAATTGGTTATCAGCAAAGCATAATGAAAAATGCCTACTAAGATCTGCGGAAGGTCTCTGATCCATGAAAGTTGTATGTAACCAAAATGACATTGAAGTATAAAGGCCATAAATCCTAATGTTAAGTGTGAAAAAAGTCATGAATTCTTATTTAAGGACATATTGATAATATGATCCAGCTGATTAAAAGTTGAACTAAAATAAATAAATTAGAAATGTCGTGGCACATGAAATGATAATAAGAAATGACTCATTTAATTTTAGAACTAAAGCTAAAAAATGGTTTGAATTGATGATACAGAACAGGATGTTAAGTGACATAAGCTGACATATAAAAATATGCCTGTTAGGGGTACCTAGGTGGCTCAGTTGGTGCAGGTGGGTGAAAGCAATGAGAAAACAGAGGAAATTGTGTAATCTATGGGTGGTAGAATTATTAAGTGCAGAACTTACAGAGTTTGACAAACCAATGAGACAAAGAAGTAACAAATAAGTCATTGACTTAAGACCATTTAGTACAGTATAAAATTTGAATCACTAAGGAGATATAAGCTAAGGGATTACTACCACATAAGTACTAAGTAGTAACATGAAAAAATTTTTAGAAAAAAAGATAATAATATATATATAATCATATTAGAAGGAAGTAAAAATCAATAGTTTTAAACATTATAGCAAATTCAAGTAAGATAATAGTAATATATCCCCTCATTTAATCAATCAAAGAAGTTCATTGAAGATCTTTAGCAGAGACATTGCTTTGAGTTCTGAGTATATTAATATGATTTGAGTAGTGAAACAGCAGGCATAGAATACTTAGAAGAATACCTCTAAAGGAAAATTAATTTTTGTAGATAAAGGATGATAGAGTGAGTATTTATGTGTGTGTAAGGCAATGGGCTTTTTGTTTGTTTTTTGTTTTCTTGTTGGTTTACTTAAAAATGAGTGAAGCTTAAACTTATTTATAGGCAGGAGAGAAAATACCGAATAATTGTGCTAATATTTATCAAAAGAAGATTAGTAAGAAACTTGAAAAAAATGTCTATATACATTGCTGAAGTAAGTAAAAATACCAGCAACACATTATTTTGTAGTTTAGGGAAAATTAAAAAAAAACTATGTACCATAATACATTTTTGGTTTTTAAGTGTACAGTGTACACTGATCTAATCCTCTCAGTAAATTCAATAATGGGCACAGTTTCTGATAAATTGAGAGAGTAAACAGAAGCAATATTCTCCTGTCTCTGTAATAGTGACAACATATCTAAGTGTTTAGTATTTCTGGGATTCAAATTACTGCTGATTTTTATTTTTTTGAGCTTCCAGCAAGGTAGAAATTACCTTAGTGAGCACTAAAATACTATATGGTTTCATAATGTTAAAACTACTTCACTGTTTTAGTCCCTGCACATCTAAGGAATCATACTAGTATATAAAGCAAGTGAATTAGACTTTTCATATTGATTGACTGTAAAGGAAAAAAGCTTCTTTGATTGATAATTCCATGCACAAACAACAAAATACAGTTGATCCTTGAACAATAAGGCATTTAAATTATATGAGTCCACTTACATGTAGATTTTCTCCCACAAATACAGTACAATACTACAAATGTATTTTCTTCCCTATGATTTTTTACAATTTTTTAAATTTAATTTAATTTTTTTCAGTGTTCCAAAATTCATTGTTTATGCACCACACCCAGTGCTCCATGCAATACATGTCCTCCATAATACCCACCACCAGGCTCACCTAATCTCTCACCCCGCTCCCCTCCAAACCCCTCAGTTTGTTTCTCAGAGTCTACAATCTCTCATGGTTTGTCTCTCCCTCCGATTTCCCCCAATTCTTGTCTCCTCTCCATCTCCCAATGTCCACCGTGTTATTCCTCATGCTCCACAAGTTAGTGAAACCATATGATAATTGACTCTCTCTGCTTGACTTATTTCACTCAGCATAATCTCTTCCAGTCCCATCCATCTTGATACAAAAGTTGCGTATTCATCCTCTCTGATGGAGGCCTAATACTCCATTGTATATATGAGCCATATCTTCTTTATCCATTTGTCCACTGATGGGCATCTAGGTTCTTTCCACAGTTTGGCAACTGTGGCCATTGCTGCTAGGAACATTTGGGTACAGATGGCCCTTTTTTTTCACTACATCTGTATCTTTGGGGTAAATACCCAGTAGTGCAATTGCAGAGTCATAGGGTAGCTCTATTTTTAATTTCTTAAGGAATCTCCACGCTTTTCCAAAGTGGCTGCACCAACATGCTTTCCCACCAACAGTGTAAGACAGTTTTTTAAAAAATATTTTATTTATTTTTTTGACAGAGAGAGACACACAGTGAGAGAGAGAACACAAGCAGGGGGAGTGGGAGAGGGGAGAACAGGCTTCCCAAGGAACAGGAAACTCAATGCAGGGCTCCATCCCAGGACCCTGGGTTCATGACCTAAGCTGAAGGAAGACACTTAAGGACTGAACCACACATGTGCCCCCTTCCCTATGATTTTTAATAACATTTGCTTTTCTCTAGCTTACTTTATTAGAAGAATATAGTATATAATACATATAACATACAAAATATGTATTAATGGGCTATTTATGCTATCAGTAAGGCCTTTAGTCAAGAGTAGGCTATTAGTAGTTAGATTTTGGGGAAGTCAGAAATTATACAAAGATTTTTCAACTGTGTATGGGGTCAGCACCCCTAACCCCTGTATCATTCAAGGGTAAACTATACAAATATTGTCATGATAGCTGCTTTATGCCAGTTATCTAAGTATAAAATTTTACACTTGATCTTAGCCAGAAGGCCCAGAAGCAATCTAAGTATAAAATTTTAAAGAATTGTACTCCTGTAAGATTTCTCCTTTTATTTTAAATGTATGCAAAATTAGTATGTTAAAATGAAGTAGCTTTTTATTTGTTGTATATTTTGTAGATATCAAAAAATTCATTTACTTGTATTCATGAAACTTATTTAATTCTTATTCTAATCTTAATAAGGATAACCATACCCATCAAATGTGTGTGATCCCTTTTAAATAATATCTAACATATGATTCTAACACTACTTTGTCATGTAGATATGCCATAACTTCAAAAAATTGAGTAATTGGGATCAATAATAAAATTCAAGAGAGATAAAAAAGCAAAAATAAAATTGAATATTTAAATATTACAGAAAGATAACATAAAATAGCAATACATGTAGATTTCATATATATAGGTCTGATAAATTCCATTCAATCACAGACTAAGATTAAAATGTACCATATTTTAGAAAGTGTGTTGTACAAAGGTAAAAACTGTTGTTAGAGCTTATATTTCAAAAATAACTTATTTAACCAAGCCAGAAAAATATGCAAAGATAGACCATTTATTTTAATGGTAGTGAATTCTGGAACAATTCAATTATAGAAAGGGCACAAGAAAAAGAGAAAGAGAAACTAGACATCTGCACAAATTTTGCCACACAGGAATATTAGTAGGTCCACCAACAAATGTAAACAATTTTTACGAATTTCCATATTTTAAGGAAGAGGAGCTTTTTGTATAAACAATTATATTATGGAGTGGAGGACAAATGTGGCTGTTTCTATTGTGAAGAAATGCCAGGGTACCAGGTTCCCAAACAGAGATAATTGCATGTTGATACTATAAATGCTGGTATCAGCCTGTCCTGAAAAAAAAATCTCCTCTCCTTTCAGGACAGCAAAAAGAAAAACATAAGCCATTCCTTTCTACACATTCCATATATATATATATATACATATATATATATATGTATCTATATACATATATATGTATAACAAATATATTTCTATTTTATACATACAATTTTAATACATAAAATTGTATGCATAAAATGGAAATATATTTGTTGTTGTCCTATATACTATTCTTGTAGTGCTTATTTTTATGCTCATTTTAGAATTCAATCACATATGACTTTTCAGAAATTCTTCTCAGAAGTTGTATGTGTTTATTCCTATTCCTATTTCTTTTATTTTATTTTATTTTATTTATTTGACAGAGATCACAAGTAGGCAGAGAGGCAGGCAGAGAGAGAGAGGAGGAAGCAGGCCCCATGCAGCGCAAAGAGCCCAATGTGGGGCTCGATTCCAGGACCCCAGGATCATGACCTGAGCCGAAGGCAGAGGCTTTAACCCACTGAGCCACCCAGGCACCCCCTATTCCTATTTCTTAAGGAAATTGTCATACTTGTATTTATCAGTCCAGAAAATACAGGAATGTATACACATTAGTTTTCCATACAGAAACATGTCATCTCATTTTGTATTTATTAGTTATTTATTTATTTTAAGATTTTATTTGTTTATTTAAGAAAAAGAGAGAGTGAGAGAGAGCACAAGTGGGGGGAAGAGCAGAGGGAGAAGCTGAGCAGGGAGCCCGATGTGGGGCTCAATCCCAGAACCCTGCAGTCATGACCAGAGGAGAAGACAGATGCTTAATTGACTGAGCCACAAAGGTGCCCTCATCCTTGTATTTAAAGGACATATTCTTACACCCAAATAGAGAAGAGCCTTACATAAAACAGATTTCTTTGAGCTTCTTGTTCCTTGAATAAAGCCCTTTGGGGGTAAAAAATCATTCAAACATTCATTCAAACATCTATTTTGTTTTACTTTTACTTGTCTTAGTCATCTTGTTTACTTTTTAAGGTAGAAGAATATGATGGTTATTAAAATAGTGTCCAAATGTTGCTTAAGTCTTGTGATACAAACATTATGATTTAAATGAAAAGCAGTGTCCAGGGAACTATTTGGTTTTGTGATATTTCATATCATCTTACATGGGAAAAGAAGCATGAAAAGAACTGCTGTTTGGCCATAGAATTTCTAGAAGAAATGTTTATGTTCATGGCAGATTAAGAGAAGTTAAGTATAATAGAATATAGTAGACAGATGTGGGGTTTTTCTCTCTGCAAATGTTTTATGTCTCCAGATATTTTGTAAGGCTACTGTCCAGGGAAACAAGATGGAACAGGCATCAGCAAGTCTAAAACCTAACAAATTAAAATATTAGTTTTAATTTTAAAGGAAATAGAAGAGAGAATGAAACTGAAAACATCAGGGCAGGATGATATGGTGAGTAGCAACAAAGGGAAATGAAAGCAGAATACAAGTTACATCCCTTTTGTGATGCTATTTTAATGCATTAACCATCCTTTTTATATGAGGATACTAAATATTGAAGTAAAATTGGCTAACTTTTTGGATACTTTGCTTCATTTTTTATGGTGTACCTGGCAAAACGTAACCACCTTACATATATTTGTGATACCTTTTTTATGTTAAGGTTTGGAATAATTATTATAAATGATATACATCTGAAAATTTGAGGCCATGTTATTCACATTATGCATTAGCTTTACCTTTTCTTATAACCCAGTGATTGGATTTTTCACATTTAATCAATCAATGTGAAAAATCAAGTCCTATGTTTGTATCACCACGCATAATTTAAGGCATTTCACATATATGTATCCTAGAGAAAAATATATGGCTGCTCTAGAGATAGTGTTACATTAGTAAGAACTGTAAAGAGTAGAAGTATTTACTGCTGTAGTTTCTGTATTATGAAATATGCAATAACCAGTAAGGATTTTTACACCATAACAAACAGCTATGAGAAGATCTTAAATTAGTTATGTTTAATGACGCTCCTTCTAAATTCCACTTTCCTTTCTTAAAATATTATACAATTAAAAAAATACATAGCTACTTAAGCTCCAATTGCCCATATGCCACACACACACACAAATCATATATATGTGTGTGCATGCACACACACACACACACACAAACTCATACACCAGTAAGTCTGAAATTGAGTGAACCTCATTTACAGCAAAACCACGAGGTTCCACATCAAATGAAAAATTTCTCAGCTCTGTATGAAAGCAAACTATAAGCGGAACTCCCTATAGGCTTTATTAACTCAATTCATGTCTGGATTTACTCCTTTGCTGTTTTCTCTCTCCATGGAGCTGCTTAGATGGGGTGTTTCATTTACATAATCAACAATTCCTATGGCTCAGTCCTATGCTCAGAGGGCTCTGTGGGGATGTGCTAGAGGTGCAGAGCATATGAACAGAGAAATAAATAAGAGAAAAACAAGTCTAAAGTCTGCCTTTAACACTAATTGGAAAGAATGCATACACACACACACACACACACACACACACACACACAGCACTTTGCTTTTTATGCCATAAGCAGACTGCACTGGGACTTCTTAGGTAGCAAGTATGACATAATAGACTGATCCTGGTTCTGAAGTCTTTGGTTTCAGATACTGGCCCTACCTTTTGCTAACTGTGTGATCATAAAGAAATTAAACTCTCTAACACTGCACATATAAATGGTCTTTCAATTACTTTTTTTTTTTTCACTTGATCCTCAGAGAAATGTGGGTTTGGAGTTACCTCACAGTTTTACATTTGAGAAAATTAAATTTCAAATCACTTATGCAAATTGACCATAGCTCCACATCAAACAAGTGACATATCTAGTGGGGAGACTTAACTTATCCATATTCCTTAATTTAACACTCTGACTCAGCTTCTTATAAAATTGATTTTGTAATGACATTTTTTACATACAGTGAAGGAGGCTTAGAGTTTTACAAAGGTTCGTCAACTTTTCAGTGTGAGAACATATTGATAATCATGATCAATAATATTTAGCAATTCTGTATCATGGATTATGTTTATTAGCTTTTAGAGGGAAGTGCCTGCTTCTGAATGTCAGCAGTGCCTCCATATGAAAAACTGCAAATCTTTTGCTAATAATGATCCTCTGCATGAGTATTTCCTTATTAACTTAAGTAAGATTTATCAAAGAACCAAATTACTTCCCTTGACCCTTCCCTCTGCCCACAGACAGAACCAATTTGGGAACGAATGTCTGACCTCTATGAATCATTAAGAACAGAAAGATTAAGGAGGAGTCAAGATGGCGGAGAAGTAGGAGGCTGAGACGACATCAGCCAGCAGGAGATCAGCTAGATAGCCTATCAAACCATTACGAACACCTACAAATCCAACAGGAGATCGAAGAGAAGAAAAACAACAATTCTAGGAACAGAAAATCGACCACTTTCTGAAAGGTAGGACCAGCGGAGAAGTGAATCCAACGCGACGGGAAGATAGACCCCAGGGGGAGGGGCCGGCTCCCGGCAAGCGGCGGAGCACAAAATCAGAACTTTTAAAATTCGGCTCCACGGAGGGACATCACTCCAGAGGCTGAACTGGGGTGAAGACCTCACGGGGACAACGTGGACTCAGGTCCCACGGGGTCACAGAAGGATCGGGGGTGTCTGAGTGTCGCAGAGCTCACAGGTATTAGAGCGGGGAAGTCGGCTGCGGAGACAGAGCCGAGATTTCCTAGTGGTCTGTGACAAGGACCGGTGCTCTGTGGCACTGGCCGGTGCTCTGTGCGAGGGGTCCCCACAAGATCCGGGGAGACTCCGACCCGGGAGAGCTCAGGGATCTACGGGGTCCGGAGACTCCAGGTGGGACTCTGCCAGAGACAGAGACGCTTGGTCACAGGCTGGGTGAGCTCGGAGCGCTCCCAGAAGCCAGTGAGACGGGACTGCTTAGGCACGATTTTCTCTGAGCGCGGTCTGCGGGCGCGCGGTCTGCGGGTGCGCGCAGTGTCGGCGGCCGCGGTGTCGGCGGCCCGCGGAGTCTGTGGGCCTGCAGTGTCTGCGGGCGCGCGGTGTCTGCGGGCGGGCGCGCGCGCACTCTCCAGCGCAAACGCACTCTCCAGCGCAAACGCGGGCTAGGGAGACTGGAGGGATTAAACGCTTTTCTCTGAAGGCGCACTGAAGACTGGGGCCCCTAGCTCTCGGCTCCTCTGAACCAGAGATTGGGAGGCCACCATTGTCATTCCTGTCCTCCAGAACTCTGCAGAAAGTGCGTTCAGTGAACAAAAGCTCCTGAAAGCAAACCTGAGAGGATTACTTAGCCCGGCCCCTGGTAAGGGCGGTGCAACTCCGCCTGGGGCAAAGACACCTGAGAATCACTACAACAGGCCCCTCCCCCAGAAGATCAAAGAAATACAGCCAAGACCAAGTTCACTTAACAAGGAGAACCGCGGATTCTTATCTGGACAAAATGACAAGGCGGAAAAACTCACCACAAAAAAAAGACCAGGAGACAGGACCGAAGGCTAGGGACCTAATCAATACAGACATTGGTAATATGTCAGATCTGGAATTCAGGATGACGATTCTCAAGGTTCTAGCCGGGCTCGAAAAAGGCATGGAAGATATTAGAGAAACTCTGTCAGGAGAAATAAAAACCCTTTCTGGAGAAATAAAAGAACTAAAGTCTAATCAAGTTGAAATAAAAAAAGCTATTAATGAGGTGCAATAAAAAATGGAGGCTCTTACTGCTAGGATAAATGAGGCAGAAGACAGAATTAGTGATATAGAAGACCAAATGGCAGGGAATAATGAAGCAGACCAAAAGAGAGACAACAAACTACTGGACCACGAGGGGAGAATTCGAGAGATAAGTGATGCCATAAGACGAAACAACATTAGAATAATTGGGATTCCAGAAGAAGAAGAAAGAGAAATAGGAGCAGAAGGTATACTGGAGAGGATTATTGTAGAGAATTTCCCTAATATAGCAAGGGGAACAAGCATCAAAGTCCAGGAGGCACAGAGAACACCTCTCAAAATCAGTAGGAACCGACCCACACCCCGCCATCTAATAGTAAAATTTACAAGTCTTAGCGACAAAGAGAAAATCCTGAAAGCAGCACGGGACAAGAAGTCTGTAACGTACAATGGTAAAAATATTAGATTGGCAG
>RCUC01159365.1:0-46845 GCA_003697995.1 Taxidea taxus jeffersonii
CTCTCGCCAGCAGCTGCAGCACCCAGGGTGCGCACTGGTGGCATAGGCTGGTGACATTGGCTGACTCCCTGCTCCTGGCTGCTCCCGGCCTCAGCCTGGCAGCTGGGGGGCCATTCTCCCTCCCAGGAGCAGATGTCCCCAGTGTGTTCCATCGCCCAGGGAGGACCAAGATGGATCAGAAGCCCCCTCAGCCCATTCTGGGCCCCAGATCTCAAGGGCTCTCCCCCTCTCGTGGCATGGTGCTCACTGGCAACACTCAGCCACATGCCTGAAGAGCTCCTCGCCTTGCTCGTCACCGAAGCTCCGCAGGCAGTGAGGGCACTGAAGGTCCCCTTGCCCTCTCCGGGCCGCCCCTGGGCACCGGCCCTCAGCAGGGGAGTCTAGCCCCTGAGATCCAGTCCCAGCCCTCCGGCCACTGGGCGCCACAAGCTCCAGCGCATCAGCCTCTACGTACTTGGAGGTTCTGTTTCCCATGTAAGTCCAGCAGGAGCCTGGCTCTCGACGCTCCTGGAAAAGAGGCAAGGGTCCATGTACATGGGCTGCCCTAGAGGCCCCCAAATCACGTGCTGGGCTCTCGCATTTGAGGTGTTTCTTCTATCCCTGCAAGGGACCTGCACCCCTCCCCACTTCCTGAAGTGGCTCAGAGCCTGCACATGCTGCAGCTCTGTCCAGAACTGGAGCACACACGCCCACACCCCCGCGTGTGCTCACAGGGATGGGACCTGGAGCTGGTTCTGGTCACTCTTCTTGGCCCTGAGTCGCTGAACGGCTTCCAACCTTTCCACACCATTAACGACCTTTCCCCCAAAGAGCACGTGCTTCCTCAAGAAAACCCACAGGCCAAGGGAGATGGCGGGAAGAAATGCCCAGCCGAGCCAGACAACACCCCATTCCCACCCAGCGCACACGGCAGGATTCTCAACCACAGCCTGTAGTCCCAGCGCCTGAGGAGAAGCAAGAATCCCCGAAGGATGCCGAGGAGGCTGCGGGGGCTCCTGCAGACTCGGGGACACAGCTCAGCCATGGTCCCCACCCACTTTACCCACAAGTCGAAACAGCTGCCTCTGTCGAGGCCCACTGCTATAGACTGCGTCCACGAGTGTGAGAGTCATGACTCCCACACCCCTCCCGCAACGGGGAACGCATGTGCCACCAATGAACCCCAGCAGCCACGCCACAGGCCAGAAAGGGCAGCTCCAAGGTCCGCCCAGTACGTTGAGCCCCAGAGGGGCTACTACTGCCCAGTCTGTGTCCAGACGGAGACTGAAGTTCTCTGAGGGGCCCAGGGTTCACTCCGGGGCCAGAAGTGTGGTGGGTACTCGCTGAGGGGCTAAAGAAACTAAGCTTTCCTAGGACATCTGCAGGGCAGCGAGCAGGCCAGGGCAGAGAGAGGAAGAGGCAGGTGGGTACCGGGGGTCCCGTAATGAGAGACTGTCAATTCTGAGGCCTCCCAGGCCTCCCTGGGTGGGGCGGTGGGCCCAGTGGCCCACAAGGCCCATCTCTCCGCACAGAGACCGTGAGTTGGGGGACACCACTGGGCACACAGGCCTCGGTATCCAGGTTTGCGGAATGGGGTAACCAGGGTCCCCATCTCACACCAAGGAGGGGACGTATATGAAGGAAGTCCTGGTAGGGAGCCCGGAGCCCAGGACATGCCTCACAGACAGCCACCTCCGCTGTCACACCACCACGACAAAGGACTTCCGCCACCATTCCCCAGGCACCAGGCAAGGCAGCTCTGACCCCAGCAGGGCAAAAGGGACTTGAACCATGACAAGCGTCTTGGGCTGACACTCAAAATTCATGAGAAGGAAAACAAGAGAAACACCGAGCCTAAACGAGGAGAAAAGCGCTAGGGCCCTACCTGTGTCCAGGATGCCTGCTGCCGCAAGGAGGCCACCTCCTCCTCGAGCTCCTGAATCCTGCCCTGGGCCCGCTCTCGGTCCGCGCGTTCTGAAGTGAAATCATCCTTGTAAGCGAGGATCTGAAAGGAGACGAGACACTGGGCTGTCCCGGTGCCGAGGCGCGTCCACTCGGGAAGGAGAAGGTTCCCATCGATGGACCACCCGTGCCACCAGCCCCGGGCGCCCCGATCAGACACCTGCTGCTCCAGCATCTGCACCCGTTCCAGCGCCGCGTCGCGCGCCCCCCGCATGGCCACCAGCTCCCGCCTCACGTCCGCGCAGGCACGGATCTTCTCCTCCAGCTGCCTGTTGAGCCTAGAAATCTCCTTCCTCATCAGCTCGGGACAGGAGGGCCTGGCTGGCTCTGGGGGTGCCCGAAGCCCCTGCATCTGTGCGTGGAGCCCCCGCACATACTCGTCCCTACTGGCGTCGTAGCGCTGCCACTTGGCATTGAGGTCTTCCACCTGCGGGGACGCGGCCGAGGCCAGGAAGCTCTCTGAGCAATAATGAGCTGCTGAGTTCTTCCCCGTAAATGCACATTGCCTCGCTTGCTCTGTCCCAAGGGGACATTGAGACCACCAGACACATGCAAGGCGCAGAGAGGGCGTCCACGAGCCACCATCTTCCACAGAAGTGGACTCGGTGCCGTTTTCCTGCCTTAAAAGCCATGCTTGACAGAAACTTCTGCACCTCCTTTCTCGACCCACGAGTTAACCCAGGGGACAGCAGAACACAGGCCGGGTTTCTGCACTCTTAGACAAAATGCGTAGGTCTCTGGGGACTGTGGGTGTCAACCCAAGTGGCCCAAGGGGGACACAAGCCCTGAGCACCACTGAGAGGGTAGGACCCTCTCCTACAGTTGAACGAAAGGGGACAGATACTCACATGAGTCACCTTCTGTCGTAATAGTCGATTTTCTTCCTGTAACTTCTCAATAATGGCCTGGACAGAGGCGGCCGTGCCTGTATACTCTGGCTGCAGAAGGAAGGGACGGGGAAGACGCCGTGTCGCTGAACATGACACATGCAGCAAGAAGGGAGGAAGCTAGACCTGCAGACTGAGGCCCCCGATGGTCGCCACATCTGGCAACACATCCCCTGGCAGCCGTGCATTCAGAAGAGAAGCAAAGCAGAGAGTCGAAAGGTTGTGGGGGAGTGGAATTTGCTCTGGCCCCGCCCAGGCCTGCCACGGAGAGCAGGTCCACGCCCCTGCCGTGGACTCGCACATAGTCGCACGGTCTCCCACAGCCTCAGATGCTCCATTGTCACAGGAGTCAGGAGGGTAGGCAGCTTAGCCTCGTGGTGCGGCAGGGAAGGCTCTGGCCCTGGGCCGCCTGGCGCAGGCCTAACCAGGAACCCAAATCCCCTCCTCCGAGCCCATGACAGCATCGTGTCTGCAGAGTCATGGTTGGCCCCAGTGGTTCCATATGAGGCAATCTGACCAAAACCATGTTCACACCTAAAAGCCACATCCCAAACCAACCCTAACAGTGGTGAGCCGACCTAAGCAGAAAGTCTCATGAGACGTCCCATCTGAATCCGAGAAATTCAGTGCATTTAACAGAACGGGGGGCTGTATGTTGGTGACTCGTTTCTGAGAATTCCCCTTGAATGATAAAGGAAGTGTGTGTCCTCACCGAGCAGGCCCTGGGAAGCCCCGGGTGACTCAGCTACATCCCAGGCTGAGAAAGATGCTGGGGCTTCACTGACCCCACAGCAGCCCCAGGCCACCCCTCCTGCATAGCTACTTCCAAGTCCCCACAAGGAAATGACACAGTGACTCAAAGTCAGATGAGCATGCCCACTCATCCTCTGGCTTCTGAAATACACAAGTGTTTTTTCTGAGGTTCTCTGTTCATGGAATCCCGCCCCCCCACCAATGGGAACGGGTGGTTCTCAGATCAAGCTTCTTCCCACACAGGCTCTCGGTGAAGATGCTGCGAAGGAACCGAGCGACCTGTCCCCCTGGAACATCGCAGAGCGTGTTTCCAACACGAATGTGGTGGCAGCTCCACAGAGCCACCTGGCGAGAACCCTGCTCAGTGAGGACCCTGCCCCGCGTGCCCCTGGCCAGCTATGCAGGAGGCCCCAGGCAAGGCCGGCACCCACTGCCCTCGTGGCAGGCTGGGGCACGGACGGGGCAGTTTGCCATCTGCCCAGTGCACTAGGGCTCGTGCTTGCTCAGAGCAGGCCTGCAGCCCTGGCTCTGACCTCTACTCCTCAGCTGAGTGAGGCTGAAGAGGGCCATCCCGGGAGGCAGGTGCTGGTAAAACGGGCTGTCCTAACTTCCTATCACATTTTGCATGTTCCTCCTTCTAGAAGAAACCTCTGGATGGCTGGGCTTTGCCACAACAGCTGGGTCTCAGGCTGAGAAGAGCAGTAGGCTCTGGGCACCCCAACCCCAACACAGCCCCAACACAGTGTCTCCCGCCCCAGCGAGGCCTTCGCGGTCCTCTGTGCACACAGGCGCGGGCTTACCTCAGGACTCTTGTCCCCCGCATCCCCCTGAGCGCGCTGTCGTTCATCCAGACACTTAGCCAGATGCTGGCACATGTGGGCGGTGGCGGCCAGAGTCCTCCGCAGCTGACAGGTCTCCTCAGCCAAGGAGCGGCACAGGATGTCACTGGCAGCCCGGGCACGTTCCTTCTCCGCCACGCTCCTCCGCAGCTGGGCCACCTCCTTCTCCCGCTCATGCTCCGGCTGGCTCATCAGCTGCTGCGCCGCCTTCTCTTTCTCTTCTAGTTGCTCCGAAAGTCTCTCAATTTCCTAAGTGGAAGATTTCAAAGCACAGTTTATTTGAGTGAAAGAAGCACGACCAGAAACAGATGTTCATAAAGCAAGAGAAGCAGCAGCACGGACCCGCCATCACTAGCTGACCGGCTCGCTCGCTCAGAGGTCAGCTTCGAAACTAACTAACTGGGGTTCTCGGCTTCTGATGGTCTTTCTGAAAGTTCATCTAAAATTCAGCTTTCACGAGCAAGTTCACAATTTTAGACAGTACACCACCAAATTACTAAGTGGGGCAGCTCCAAAGGCTTCTTCATGGGAAGGCTAGAAACTGTAGTGGCCAGCCCCTGAAGTACTCACATGTCCTAACCCCCAGTACTCGGAATAGGACTTTATTGAGAAGCAGGCTCCTTGCAGATGTAACTAGTTAAGAGGAAGCCATTCTGTGTTAGAATAGGCCCTTATCCGGTAACTGCTGTGCTTAGGAGAAAGTAGTATGGACACAGACACAAGCCTGAGTAAGGACAGGGCTGAGGGCAGAGAGATGCAGCATGGGCCACGGAAGCCCCCAGAAGCTTTAAGAGGTGGAGGGAGACCGTCCCCCAGAGCCTCAGAGGGAGCGTGGCCCCGCCAACACTTTCAGCTCAGGCTCTGGCCTCTAGAAGTGCAGAAGATAGATGACAGATGACACCACTTCCATTCTAGCCCCATTTATATCTGTCACAGCAGGTATAGGAAACGAATATACCCAACCCCAATCACTTCATTTAAAAAAAAAAAGAAGAATGGGGTGCCTGGGTGGCTCAGTGGGTTAAAGCCTCTGCCTTCGGCTCGGGTCATGATCCCAGGGTCCTGGGATCGAGCCCCGCATCGGGCTCTCTGCTCTGCGGACAGCCTGCTTCCTCCTCTCTCTCTCTGCCTCTCTGCCTACTTGTGATCTCTATCAAATAAATAAATAAAATCTTAAAATAAAAATAAAAAGAAGAAGAAGAAGTAGTCCTTAAAGTTACAGTCTGTTTGATCTCTGGCCTTAATTTTGTGCTTTTCTGTTTCAAAGAAGCCTACAGCTCCTGCAGTGAGAGCAGGTAGGCAGGGCGAGTGAGTGGGGCCTGCTGGTACAAAACAGCAAGGCTGGGCTTTGGCAGAAGGGTGTGCAGGGAAAGGAGCTGGCCTCCCTGCCAAGTTCCAGGCAGCTTGTGCCCCCCGACCCCACCCACAGCTGTGAGGACGGACAGACTCCAGGACCCCCAGCAGAAGGCAATGCCAAGCCACATTACTTAGGGACCCCTATTTTGCTTTAAGCAAAAACAGTGCATGTGGTTGTCACAAATTCCAACATACAGAAATTCTGTGACAACTGAAATCCCTCCGTTCCCACTGACCCTTCCACCTCAAGCGCCACTTTCCAGAGGCATTTCCTCTTCACTATTTGGGCACATATCTTTCCAGAATGTGTGTAAGCATCTACAGCAGCAGTCTTCACGCACAGATGGGGCCGACAACAGCATGCCCTTCACCTTGCTCCTACTACCTTGTTCCACAGCAGCACAGACATGCCTCGTTCCTTCCAAACGCAGCCTGGAACCCCAGAGAAGATTCCAGGTTTGTGGAGCACACCTCCAGCTGATGGAGTGCGCATACCCCCACAGAAGAAACATGCCCAAGAAGTCACAGCTGGACCATTTCAGGACTGGTAGGGGCGCCTGGGCGGTTCAGTCAGATAAATGTCTGCCTTCGGCTCAGGTTGTGACCCTGGGGTGCTGGCATCAAGTCCTGCATCGAGCTCCCTGCTCAGTGGGGAGCCTGCTTCTCCCTCTGCTTGTGTGCCCCCCCCAACAAATAAACAAATAAATAAAATCTCTAAGAAAAAAAAGAAAGAAAGAACTGGTGGAATTCAGGGGCCCACCCTGGCTCCTGGGCCCACACCCGAACCCATGAGACAAAGGCTCCTGCACCCAAACACCCCATGTGCCTGCGGTGACCTCCATCGCTCTAATCAGGTGACCCAGAAAGCATTCTGGAAGTCTCGCACCCCTCTCAAGGAGTATAAGCCTTCTCTTTCTCACTTCCTTCAACTTCACTCGAGAAGTTAACAGCAAGACCAGAAAGAAGAAAAGCCTGCGTCAGGATCAGTCTGGCTCTCTCAGCAAAGGCCTAGAGGAAGAGGCTGTTCTAGACCCACGTCCCAAGACAGGCCTGAAAAGAGAGGCCAGTGGAACATGTCCAACATCAAGTTCAGGAGAGACAGGATGGGGACAGTATGGCAGAGGGTAAGACAGAAACCAGAGTAGGCAAGGATCCCAAAACAGGGACTGTTGTCCAATGTGTCTGGCACCCATGTCCCCTCATCCCTTCCCAGATGTCCGAGAGTCAGGGGCACCTCTGCTGCACAGCCAGCTGACGCCATTCCTCTCCCTTTTCTACTTTAGGGCCCCAATGACCTCACCCCTGAGTAGAGTCCAGGCCTTTCTGGACTCAAGGAAGAGCAGTCCCCTCCCTGAAAGCAGGCCTGTCAGCATTGGTACCTCCTCCCAGCAGACGGCCCTTCAGAACCAGGCAGGACCCGCTTGGCCTAGACATGGCCATGACCAGACACAGCATGATGGGGCGTTCATGCAGCTGAGAACCAAACAGATGGCTTCCTTAACATAAAATTCTATAAACAAGAAAAATAAGGCCAAATCCCAGGCTAAACTCAGGTTCTCATTGCTGACCCTTCCTGTGCCCTTGAGCCTGAAAACACAAAACTAGGCCTCTTTATTAGCCTTGAATTTGTTTTCTTTAAAAACTGAGAGCAGGGGCCCCGTCTCATGTTCTCATATCTGGACAGGACTGCAGGAGCCTCACCCCCTGGCATGTCCACCCCTGGCCTGGCCTTGATTTCTCATAGCTTTGGTCTTGCTTTGTTGCCACTGGTGGGAGGAGGTGCCTGAGGGAGGTGACCTCTCATTGCCATGCTTGTGATCTTGGACTTTGTTATCCTCAACGGTGGCTCAGATGTGTACGGAGTGAACAGACAGTGCCTAAAGAGGTCTGCCCCCTGACAGCGCAGTTTCCATTAAAATTTTGAAGTTACTCAAATTAGCACAGCAGAGAAATGTCTCTATCCTTACCGATACCTAACACTGAAATTCGTTCAAGGTAAATACATCTCTGTGTGTGAAACAGATTATCAACACATCTACAAATATACATAACATGAAATCAGACGGGAGTCCCATAAACAGTACCCATAAAGGCTGGTCTCCAGGAAACACATAAATTTGGCAAATGACCACAGTGACAGCAGGAGCAGCTCCTGCCTGCTACACCCTCTCTCCATACCAGTCAAGCAGTTTCCACACATCCTACGAGACAGCTTCTGCCATCTCTCCCATTCCGCAGCCAGGCAAACAAAGCTCATGGGGCCGGCAGCCACTGGAGTGACTGGGTGAAGAGGTCACCACAGCATCCCCACTAGCTCCAGCATGTCCTCTTGGGGCTGAACGAGCTGCAGGCAAGACCTGAGTTCTAAACATCCTTCCTCACTGGTTAACAGAAGACAGCAGGAGAAACAAGCATCTCTACAAATGGAGGCAGGGGGCAGCATGTGCCCTGGCTCAGCTCATGGAGCTTCCCGACAGCATGCTCCGTCTCCACACTCCAGCCCTGAGCACCAGGCCCAGCCCCATGTGGATGCCCAGTTACCATCTGGGAGTAAGACAGGCCAGCACAAGGGTCAGGACCTGGGCTCTGCTCTCAGGTTGCTCACAATACAGACACAGAAACCCCACAGACACATGTCCAACTACGGGGTGAGGTTAGTTCTAAAGGACTCGCCAAACTTACTTCTGTCTTAAAACCAGCTTCCAAACACCACTTTAGAAAGAACCTAGCTCGGGGCACCTGGGTGGTCAGTTGGTTAAGCCTCTGCCTTCGGCTCAGGTCCTGGGATCAAGCCCGGCATTGGGCTCCCTGCTCAGCAGGGAGTCGGCTTCCCCCTCTCTTTCTGCCTGCCCCCTCTCTTTCTGCCTGCCTCTCTGCCTACTTGTGATTTCTCTCTCTCTGTCAAATAAATAAATAAAATCTTAAAAAAAAAAAAAAAAAAAGAAAGAACCTAGCTCACATGGATGTTTGCTAGGGAACGTTACCCTACCAAGCTGGGAATACGAAAGTGTGAAGAATTCTGTCTTGTGGATCAGCCTTAAAAATAAGAGGCATAGCCCCCTGGTCCTCATCTCTCTGTTAGTGTGCTCAGGCTGCCCTAATAACAGAAGATTACTCTCACAGTTCTGGAAGCCAGAAGTCCAAAACCCAGGCATCAGGAGGGCCATGCTTCTTCTACAGCAAAAAGGAAGAATCCTTGTCTCTTCCAGCTTCTAGTGGTTGCCAGTAATCCTGGGCTTACACACACCACTCCAATCTCTGCTTCTGTCTTCACATGGCCTTCTGATAAGGACACCAATCATCAATTCACCCTAATCCATATGACATCATTCTAATTCATCACATCTTGCAAAGACTCAATTTCCAAAAAAAGGTCCCATTCACAGGTTCCAGATGGAAATGAATTGGGGGTGAGGAGGACACTGTTCAACCCAGTACAGTCCCCCTTCTCTCTCCTTCCTGAGCATCATAGCCCAGTGCAGGGCTGCCTGGGACCAGCCCCTACGGGACTGCAAGAGGATGAGAACAAACGGGAATTGTAAGGCCAGTTAACTGAGCCTTTACACAAGTGCCAAACACTTCAGAGGGACCCTGGGACGCAGCGATAAGAGAGCAGCCTGCTCTCTCCCCTCCAGAAGAGCGCAGTGGGGAGCAAGGCGAACAAACAAGGACAAAACCTAACATGGCTTAGAGGATTCTGGGAAGCTGGTGAAGCAGGAAGCACCAGGAATCTATCTCCCCACCTGCAAAACAGCTGCAATGGCAAAATCCATCTAATGTCACTATTTTGGAAAGCTGGGATCTACTGAAGCATTCCAACTTCCAGGGGAGGACTTGGCCCTTCAACTGAGGTTAATTTCAACCAATTTCAGCTCTTAGTGCATCTCCCACACCCAGCAACCTGCATGTGTCTCTGCAGCAACCAGCACACATCTTGCGGGAGCCAGGGTGGGCAAAGAAGACCCTGTCCTCCAAACACTAGAAATCTGTGCTCTCATCATTGGGTGCTCCTTCCTGTCACAAGGGTGATGCAGAGAAGAGGCAGCCACATTGCTCCCCAATGGTTGCAAAGACCCTCTCCTCTAGCTGAAGTGACTTGGACATTTAAAGGGAGGGAGCCAGGGGCACCTGGGTGGCTCAGTGGGTTAAGCCTCTGCCTTTGGTTCAGGTCATGATCTCAGGGTCTTGGGATCAAGCCCCACATCAGGCTCTCTGTTCAGCAGGGAGCCTGCTTCTCCCTCTCTCTCTGCCTGCCTCTCTGCCTACTTGTGATCTCTCTGTCAAATAAATAAATAAAATTTTAAAGGGAGGGAGCCATATCCTCCCCCTTACATTTTTCTCTTTTCTCCCCTTTAGGAACCAGACACTAAAGACAAGGATATCAGGCCTGGTTACATATATACATATGTATGTAAAAATACACACACAAAATAAAGACAAGGACGTTCAGAAGCAACTACATATAAAGAGAAATTTAGAAAGTGCCCACATTTGACCAGGAAAAGATGCAGGCTAAGAAGAGACCTGAGCAAACCCTGAGTTACCCCTCAGGCTGATCCCTGGCCACAGAGACAGCCTACAGCAATGAAAGGAAAAAAATCATAAAATCTTGAGGAAGGGGAAGAATCTGATTTCCAGACATAAAACAATATTAGATCCATTGGGCTCCCAGCTCCATGGGGAGTCTACTTCTCCCTCTGATCTTCTCCCCTCTCATGCTCTCTCTCTCTCAAATAAATAAAATATTTAAAAAATTTTTTAAAAATAAAAACACTATTAGATCCAAATGTCCAGTTCCTAACAAAAAAAAAGTCACAAGGCACACAAAGACACAGGAAAATATGGCCTATTCAAAGGAAAAAAATTAAATCAACAGAATTATCCCTTTAAAAGACCTGATAGCAGATCTTCTACATAAAGACTTTTTAAAACCACCATCTTAAAAAATACACAGAAAATGAAAAGATGGGGAAAATGTCAACAAAGCGTAATATGAGCAAAATGCAAATATGAATAAAGAGTCTTTAAAAAGCTAAAAAGAAACCAAAAAGAAATTCTGAGGCTAAAAAGTACAATGACTGAGATGAAAAATCCACTAGAGATTCAAAGGAAGTTTTGAACTGGCAGATGTATCAGCAAAGTACAAGATAGAACAAGGAAAATCATCAAGGCTGAGGAACAGGAAAAAAAAGACTGAAGTGAACAGAGCCCTTAGGGCCTATGGGACACCATCAAGCAGACCAGCGTACACACACTGTAGATATCTCAGAAGGAGTGAAAGAAAGGGGTAGAAAGAATATTTGAAGAAAAATCTTCCCATATTTGATGAAAGACATGAATATAAACATCCACGCAGCTCAACAAACTCGAAATAAGATGAACACAAAAAGACCAACACCAAAACACATTATAATCAGACTTCTGAAAGCCAAAGATAAAGAATCTTGAAGGCAGCCAAGAGAGAAGCTACTCGTCACATCCAAGGGATCCTCAATGAAATAATCATGAGATTACTCATCTGTCACTTTAAAAGCTAGAAAGCAGTGAGCCCATACATTTAAATGCTAAAAGAAAAAACTGTAAACCAAGAAACCTATATCCATCAAAATTGCACTTCCAGAGTGAGGGAGAAACTACAACATTCTCAGATTAACAAAAGCTGAGGGTGTTTGTCCCCACAAGACCCACCTGGCAAAAAACGCTCAAGGGGGTCCTTTAGGGTGAAATTAAAGGACACCAGACAGTAACTCAAACCTGTATGAAGAAATAAAGGTGTAAACACATGGGCAACTACGAGAGCTAGTATTATTATAACAAGAGTTTATAATTCCATTTTTCCCTTCTACACGATTTAAGAGACTAAGATACTTTTTAAAAGTTACTAGTCTAGGGGCACCTGGGTGGCTCAGTGGGTTGAAGCGTCTGCCTTCAGCTCAGGTCATGATCCCAGAGTCCTGGGATCAAGCCCCACATCAGGCTCTCTACTCGGCGGGGAGCCTGCTTCCCTTCCTCTCTCTGCCTGCCTCTCTGCCTGCTTGTGATCTCTATCAAATAAATAAAAATAAAATCTTAAAAAAAAAGTTACTAGTCTAAAAGTTAGTATTATTATAACTTTGGTTTATAACCTTGTATTTCTCCATGTAATTTAAGAGACTAATGTATTTAAAAGATTAGTTTATGGGTCTCCTGAGTGGCTCAACAAGTTGGGGATCTGACTCTTCATCTTGGTTCAGGTCTTGATCTTGGGGTTTTGAGTTCAAGCCCTGCACTGAGCTCCAAACTGGGTGTGGGGCCTACTTAAATAAATAACTAATTCAATTAAAAGATTGGTTTATGTTTGGGGGCACAAGATGTGTAAAGATGTAATTCTGTGACATCAATAACTGAAAGGGATGAGGACAGAATTGTAAAGCATTGTTTTTATGTTATTTAAGCTAACCTGATAAACAACTTAGAGTAGTGTAACTTTAGGATGTTAAACACAATTCCTGTTGTAAACACAGACACACACGGGGCGCCTGGGTGGCTCAGTGGGTTAAAGCCTCTGCCTTCGGCTCAGGTCATGATCCCAGGGTCCTGGAATCGAGCCCCGCATCGGGCCTCTCTGCTCAGCGGAGAGCCTGCTTCCCTTTCACTCTCTGCCTGCCTCTCTGCCTACTTGTGATCTCTGTCTGTCAAATAAATAAATAAAATCTTAAAAAAAAATAAAAATAAACACACACACACACACTCACACACAAAAGCTGTAGAACAATGCTTGCTTTGGCAGCACATATACTTAAAAAGCTGTGGAATATACACAAAGAAATGAGAAAGTTAACATTTCATTAAAAATATATGAATAAACACAAAGACAGTAAAGCAGAAAATGAAGAACAAAAAGGCTATAAGACATCTAATTCATCCTTATCAGTAATTACCCTAAATATTAATGGAGTTAATATTAATTGGCAGAATGGATAAAACAAAAGATCCAACTATAGGATCCAACAAGATCCAACAAGAGACTCACCTGAGATACAAAGACACAAACAGACTGAAAGTAAAAAGGATGGAAAAACATATTCCAAGTAGTGACCAAAGGAGAGTAGGGATACCTATAATATGAGACAAAATACTTCAATGCAAAAAAGGTTACAAAAGACAAAGAATATTATACATTTAAAAAAGGTTTAATAGGGCGCCTGGGTGGCTCAGTTGGTTAAGCAACTGCCTTCAGCTCAGGTCATGATCCCGGAGTTCCGGGATCGAGTCCCACATGGGGCTCCCAGCTCCACGGGGAGTCTGCTTCTCCCTCTGACCTTCTCCCCTCTCATGCTCTCTCTCACTCTCTCTCTCTGTCTGAAATAAATAAATAAAATCTTTAAAAAAAAAAAAAAAAGGTTTAATATGGTAAGAAGTTTTAATACAGTAAAAAAGGGTTTAATACAGTAAGAAGATGATAAAACAATTATAAGCATATTTGTGCACATATTAACAGACTGGCAAAATATATGAAACAAAAACTGACAACTGAAGAAATAGTTCTACACTAATGGTTAGAGACATTGATACTCCACTCCACAGTGATTAAACAACCAGACTTGAGTAAGAAAACAGGACTTAGAGTAAACCAACTAGATCTAACAGATGTACAAAACACCCACCAGCAATGGCCACATACAAGATCTTCTCAAGTACATTTGGGATATTTTCCAGAACAGACTGTATGTTAGACCACATTATTAAGTCTCAGTACTTTTTTTTTTTTTTTCAAGATTTATTTATTTATTTATTTATTTATTTGACAGAGATCACAAGTAGGCAGAGAGGCACGCAGAGAGAGAGGGGGAAGCAGGCTCCCTGCTGAGCAGAGAGCCCGATTCAGGGCTCGATCCCAGGACCCTGGGATCATCACCCCAGCTGAAGGCAGAGGCTTTAACCCACTGAGCCACCCAGGCGCCCCTTATTTTTTATTTTAAGATTTTATTTATTTGACAGAGATAGCAAGAGAGAGCACAAGCTGAGGGAGTGGCAGGCAGAGGGAGAAACAGGCTCCCTGCTGAGCAAGGAGCCCCATGAAGGCAAACACTTAACTGACTGAGGCACCTCAAATCTCAGTAGATTTTAAAATACAGGTTATCTTCAAAGTGCCTTCTCCAACCATAACAGGATGAAATTAAAAATCAACAAGAGGGGGCGCAGGGGTGGCTCAGTCAGTTAAGCGTCTGCCTTCAGCTCATGATTCAGGGTCCCAGAATGGAGCCCCATGTCAGGCTCCCAGCTCAGCGGGGAGTCTGCTCCTCCCTCTTGTTCTGCCTCTCCCTCTGCTTGTGCTCTGTGTGTCTCTCTCTCAAGTGAATAAATAAAATCTTTAAAAAAGATTTTATTTATTCACTTGACAGAAAGATTTTATTTATTCACTTGACAGAGACACAGCAAGAGAAGGAACACAAGCAGGGGGAGTGCGAGAGGGAGAAGCAGGCTTCCTACTGAGCAGGGAGCCTGATGCGGGGCTTAATCCCAGGACCCCGGGATAATGACCCAAACCAGAGGCAGACACTTAAAACTGAGCCACCCAGGTACCCCTGAATAAATAAAATCTTAAACAACAACAACAGAAGTAAATCTGGAAAATACGCAAAAACTGTGGAAATTAACACACTTTTAAATCAATTAATCAAAGAAGAACTCACAAGAAAATTAAGCAACACTTAGAGAAAATTTAAAAACTTACGGGATCTAGTGAAAGCAATGTGGTTTTTTTTTGTTTTTTGTTTGTTTGTTTTAGTGAAAGCAATGTTAAGGGGAAAATCTATAGCTATATACACTTGCCTTTATAATTAAGAAAGATAAAAAAAAAAAAAAAAAAGATCTCCAGTCAGCAGCCTAACTTTATAGCTTAAGAAACTAAAAAAACAAGAACAGACTAAAACCCAAAGCTAGCAGAAGGGCAAAAATCATAAAGATTAAAGCAAAGAGAAATGGGGGGGGGGGGGGCAGAAAAATCAAGACCAATAGTTGATTTTTCTAAAAGATGAACAAAACTGACAAACCTTTAGCCAGACAAAGAAAAAAGACAAATTACTAAAATCAGAAATGAAAGTGGGGACATTACTACCAATTCTACAGAAATAAAAAGAATTATAATACTATGAACAATTGCACACCAGCAAATTGGGTAACCGAGATGAAATGAGCAAATTCCTAGAAACACAAAACCTACTAAAACTAAATCACAGAGAAACAGAAAAACTGAATACATTTCTACCTAGTAAGGAGACTGAATCAGTAATCAAAACTCTTCCAGCAAAGAAAAGCCCTGGAACTGATAACTTCACAGGTGAACTCTAGCAAACATTTGAAGAGTATTAATCCTTCTTAAGCCTTAAAAAAAAAAAAAAGAAGGGAACGCCTCCCAACTCATACTGTGAATGAGGCCAGCACCAAAGCCAGAAAGAGACCCTTTAAGAAAAGAAAATTACAGACTAACATCCACGATGAACACAGATGCAAAAGTCCTCAACAGAACACTAGCAAACCAAATTAGGCAGTATATTAAAAGCATTATACACCACAACCAAGTGGAATTTTTTTTTACTGGAATATAAAGCTATTATAAACATAAAAAAAAAGATCAATGAATGTTAATGATATATTGTGGTGATTATTATATTTCTTAATATATACAAGTATCAAATCATTATGTGGCATACCTGAAACTAATACAATGTTATGTTAACGATATCTGAATTTTTAAAAAAAAAAGCAGTTAACACTGTAATACCAGTGTTCTGGTTCGGAAACTCAAGTTGGCTTACCTATATACATACTGAGTTCAGTATTTCCCCACTACGCATCCCTCCATCCCTTTCACAACTTGCTTTAAGAAGTGATCATCTAAACATCAGTGTAATTAGTCCAGAGAATGAACCAAAGACTCTCCACAGTTAACTGTAGAGGGAAGGTCACACCGAAAAATGAAAAATGGTAGGAAGGGCAGAGTCCCAGTGGGGGACCAATGTAACCTGCAAGATTAACCACAAATGGAAAGGACCATCAGTGGGGACTATCACCAAGAACACGGAGTCTCCACCATTACAGAGACAGCACAACAAACAGTTCCACCTAGAAGCAGCATTTGAAAAGTGTCTGGCATATATGGGAAGTTTCTTTACTAATCTCAGAACATGCACTGGAGGGCAGGGATTCTTAGCAGCCTTGTTCAAAAAGAAAAGAGCTAGTGGGCACCATTTCTCTTCCCCTCCCTGCCAACCCAGATACCCAGACATCTGTGGGAACCAACATGAACACTCACTACCCAGCGTACCAGCACCACGCCCCTTCCCCTGCCCCACGTTCTCCTGTGAATCCGCCCATCCAACCTGCCCTACTGAGCAGGAGTCCCTCCAAGGTGCTAACGTCTCATTCAGCAAGCAGCCCTGACAGTGGCCAACACCAAAGTGACTCCTACCCTAGGAGAAGGGAAGACAACCACAGGCTCCAGTTCCACTGCAGCCCCAATGGTAGGCTGGGCGCAGACTGATGGCCGCCCCATCCATGAACAAAAACCTCCCACACAGCAACGTGAAGAAAGAGTTCTGTGGTTCAGGGAGACTGCAGCCCTAACAAACAGATGGGGCAGGATCTGGTCTGACTACAGCTGGTGCCCACCCATAAAAGCCTCGCAGGGGACAACAGAGAAAGCGCCCTGCAGTTCAGTGCAACCACAGTTCTGGCAAATAGGCTAAGGGCAGGCATCTGGTCTGAACCAAGTAGAAGCCCAAGGCACCCCAGATTGGCCCCTTAACACAGAGACTAAACCCCACCCACACAGGCAAAGGGGACCATTGCAGCCAAATGGAAGGCAAGCACAGCTCAGGCACAACAGCAGGGTACACACAACACTAACAGGAGGCAGCCCTGAAGCATCAGGTGCTGGTGAACAGGGGACACAGTGGGACACTAGAGGACCTCCTCTAAAGCCACTACTTTCAAGACCAGGAGACAAAACTGAACTTCCTAACACAGAAACAAACTTAGAGATTCAGACAAAATGAGGAGACAGAGGAGTACACCCCAAATGAAAGAACAGGACAAAATCACAGCAAGAGACCTAAGTGACACAGGGATAAGTGACACACCTGATTGAGGATTCAAAATAATGGTCATAAAGATACTCACTAGACTTGAGAAAAGAGTGGAGGACCTCAGTGAGACCTTGAACAAGGAGACAGAGAATATAAAAAAAAAAAAAAATCAGAGATACACCAATCACTGAAAAGATATATATACTAAAGGGAATCTACAGCAAATTAGAGGAGGCAAAAGAATGGATCACTGAGCTGGAATACAGAGTAATGGAATGCAACCAAGCCGAAAAGCAAGAAAGAAAACATAAAAAATGAGAATGGATTAAGGTAACTCAACAACATCAAGTATAATAACATTTGCATTATAAGGATCCCAGAGAGAGAAGAGAGAGAAAAGGGGGCTGAGAATTTGACAATTTAATAGCTAAAAACTTCCTGAATCTGGGGAAGGAAAAGAAATCCAGATTCAGGATCCACAGAGAGCCCCCGACAAAATCAACCCAAGGAGGTCTACACAAAGACACGTAGTAATTAAAATGGCAAACAGTAGCGACAAAATTTTAAAAGCAGAAAGAGAAAAGACAACAATTACATACAAGGGAAACCCCAAAAGCCTGTCAGCTGATTTTTGAGCAGAAACTTTCCAGGCCAGACAGGAGTGGCATGACCTATTCAAAGTGCTGAAAGGAAAAAACCTACAGCCAAGAATACTCTACCCAGCAAGGTTATCATTCAGAATAGGAGAGACAGAGTTTCCCAGACAAACAAAGCCTAAAGGAACTCATCATCACTAAGCCAGCTTCACAAAAACATTAAAGGGAATTCTATGAATGAAAAGTAAAGGCCATAATCAGGAGTAAGCAAATTAGGAAAGAAAAAATTTTCACAGGTACATACAAACATAAAGTAATAAGCAGATTTACCACCTGTAAAACTAGTACAGAGGTTAAAGTACGAAAGCAGCAAAATCAATGATATCTATAAAAAAATCAGTCAAGGGATTCACAAAATAAAAGGGATATAAATTATGATATATACATAAAACACAGGAATAGGAGGAGTAAAAACTTAGTGCTTTCAAATGGATTCAAACTTAAGCAACCATCAGCCTACTATAAACTGTTACATGCATAAGATATATATAAACCTAATGGTAACCACAAATCAAAAACCTGTAACAGATAAGCAAAATATAAAGAGAAAGGAATCCAAGCTTATCACTAAAGAAAGCCATCAAATGACAAGGAGGCAAAAAAAAAAAAAAAAGACAAACTACAAAAACAACTATAAATCAAGTAACAAAACAGCAATAAGCATATGCCTATCAACAATTACTTTGAATGTAAATTTACTAAATGGTCCAATTGAAAAACACAGAGTGACTGAATGGATACAAAAGCAAGACACATCTATATGCTCCCTATAAGAGACCCATTTGAGACATTAAAAAAAACACATGTAGATTAAAAGTGAAAGGATGGAAAAGTGAAGGGATCATGCAAACAGAAGCAAAAAGAAAACTGGGGTACCAATACTTATATCAGACAAAACAGACATTAAAACAAAGACAATAACAAGAGACAAAGAGGAGTACCTGGGTGGCTCAGTTGGTTAAGTATCTGCCTTCGGCTCAGGTCAAAATCTCAGGGTCCTGGGGTTAAGTCCTACATTAGGCTCCTTGCTCAGCAGGGAGTCTGCTTCTCCTTCTGCCCGCCATTCATGCTTGCCCACTCTCTCACTCTCTCTCTCAAATAAAATCTTTTTAAAAATAGGGGCGCCTGGGTGGCTCAGCGGGTTAAAGCCTCTACCTTCGGCTCAGGTCATGATCCCAACGTCCTGGGATGGAGCCCCGCATCAGGCTCTCTGCTCCGCAGGGAGCCTGCTTCCTCCATTCTCTCTCTGCCTGCCTCTCTGCCTACTTGTGATCTCTGTCTGTCAAATAAATAAATAAAATCTTTTAAAAAAAAATCTTTTTAAAAATAAAAAAAAGTGAGGGGCACCTGGATGGCTCCGTAGGTTAAGGCCTCTGCCTTCAGCTCAGGTCGTGATCCCGGGATCCTGGGATCAAGCCCCTCATCAGGCTCTCTGCTCGGCAGGGAGCCTGCTTCCCCCTCTCTCTCTGCCTGCCTCTCTGCCTACTTGTGATCTCTGTCAAATAAATAAAATCTTTAAAAAAAAAATTTTTTTTTAATGAGAGAAAGAGGGCGCCTGGGTGGCTCAGCGGGTTAATCCTCTGCCTTCAGCTCAGGTCATGGTCCCAGGGTCCTGGGATCTAACCTGCTCAGCGGGGAGCCTGCTTCCCTTCCTCTCTCTCTGCCTGCCTCTCTGCCTACTTGTGATCTCTCTTTCTGGCAAATAAATAAATAAAATCTTAAAAAAAAAAAAAGAAACATATGTTAAAAAATGAGAGAAAGACACTACATAATCATAAAGGGAACACTCCTTTTAGCAACCATCACTAAACAGACACAGCAATTGTAAATACACACCCAACACAGAAGCATCAAATATATAAAGCAACTATTTATAGACATAAGGGAAAACACTGATACTAATACTAGCAAGGGACTTTAACACCCAACTGATCATCCAGACAGAAAAACAACAAGGAAATAGTGGCCCCCTTTTTTTTTTTAACATTTTATTTATTTGAGAGAGAGTGCACAAGTGGGGGAAGGGGGGTCAGAGGGAGAGGGAGAAGCAGACCCCCCCCCCACTGAGCAGGGAGTCTGATTCCGGGCTTGAACCCAGGACCCTGAGATCATGAGCTGAGCCAAAGGAAGGACCCTTAAGCAACTGAGCCACCCAGCTGCCCTGAAACAGTGGCTTTGAATGACACATTGGGCCAGATGGAACTAACAGTATATTCTGAACATTATATCCAAAAACAGCAGAATACACATTCTTTTTCTTTCTTTTTTTTTTTTTCCCCAAGTAGGCGTCACAGCCAACCTGGGCTGGAACTCACAACCCTGAGATTCTACTGAGTGAGCCAGTCAAGCACATGTTCTACTGAGTGAGCCAGTCAAGCACCCCTACACATTCTTAGAACATTCTCCACAGTGGACCACATTAGACTACAAAATTAGTCTTAAATTCAAAAAGATCAAAGTCATACCACGCATCTTTTCCAACCACAACAGTATGAAACTAGAAATCAATCACACGAAAAAAAATCTGGAAAGAACATAAATATACAGAGGCTAAATAACATACCACTAAACAATGAATGAATCCATCAGGAAACTGAAGATGGAACAAAAAAATACAGGGAAACAAATCAAAATGAAAACACAACAGTCCAAAATCTTTGGGATGCAGCAAGAGCTGTTCTAACAGAGAAGACTACAGCAACCCAGGTCTACCTCAACAAGCAGGAAAAAAAGAAAAACTTCAAACAACCTTTCAGAAACGATAAAGATTAGAGCAGGGACGCCTGGGTGGCTCAATGGGTTAAGCCGCTGCCTTCAGCTCAGGTCATGATCCCAGTGTCCTGGGACCGAGTCCCACATCGGGCTCCTTGCTTGGCAGGGAGCCTGCTTCTCCCCTCCCCTCTCTGCCTGCCTCTCTGCCTACTTGTGTGATCTGTCAAATAAATAAATAAAATCTTAAAAAAAAAAAAAAGAAATGATAAAGATTAGAGCAGAAATAAATGAGAGACTAAAACAGGCAATGAAACCAGGACCTAATTCTTTGAAAAGAGCAACAAAATTGATAAATCTTTAGCTAGACTCCTCAAAAACAGAAAAAAAGAGAGAACTCAAATAAAATCAGAAGTGAAAGGGGAAAAAAAGACACCACAGAAATACAAAGGATTATAACAGAATATTATCAAAAACTGTATGCCAACCTTGAAGAAATGGATACATTCCTAGGAACATATAAATTCCCAAAGCTAAATCAAGAAGAAATAGTAGGATGCCTGGGCAGCTCAGTTGGTTAACCATCTGCCTTTGGCTCAGGTCATGATCCCAGGGTCCTGGTACTGAGTCCTGCATTGGGCTTCCTGCTCAGTGGGGAGCCTGCTTCTCCCTCTCCCTGCCACTCCCCTTCTTGTGCTCTCTCTCTCTGGGTCAAATAAAATCTTTAAAAAAAAAAAAAAATTCTCGGGGCGCCTGGGTGGCTCAGTGGGTTAAAGCCTCTGCCTTCGGCTCGGGTCATGATCCCAGTGTCCTGGGATCGAGCCCTGCATCGGGCTCTGCTCAGCGGGGAGCCTGCTTCCTCTTCTCTCTCTGCCTGCCTCTCTGCCTACTTGTGATGTCTGTCTGTCAAATAAATAAATAAAATCTTTAAAAAAAAAAATTCTCGGGGCGCCTGGGTGGCTCAGTGGGTTAAAGCCTCTGCCTTCGGCTCAGGTCATGATCCTGGGGTCCTGGGATCGAGCCCCGCATCGGGCTCTCTGCTCAGCAGGGAGCCTGCTTCCTCCTCTCTCTCTGCCTGCTTCTCTGCCTATTTGTGATCTCTGTCTGTCAAATAAATAAGTAAAATCTTAAAAAAAAAAAAAAAATTCTCTCTCCCTCTGCCCCTCCTCTCCCACTCTAAAAAAAAAAAAAAAAATTAAAAATTAAAAAAATAAAGACAAGTTAGTACCTATCCTTCTCAAACTATTCCAAAAAAATAGAAGAGGAAGGAAAGCTTCCAAATTCATTCTCTGAGGCCAGCATTTTCCAGATAACCAAAACCAGACAAAGACATAATTAAGAAAGAAGGAAACTACAGGATCTCTGATGAACATACATGCAAAAGTCTTTAACAAAATATTAGCAAACTGAATCCAACAATACATTTAAAAAAAAATCTTTTACCATGCTCAAATGGGATTTACTCTAGGGATCCAACAGTGGTTTAATATTCAAAAAATCAATGTGATACATCACATTAATAAGAGAATAGGTAAAACCCATATGATCATATCAATAGATGCAGAAAAAGCATCTGACAAAGTACATCATTCAACGGGGGCACCTGGGTGCCTCAGTCAGTTAAGCATCTGCCTTGGGCTCAGGTCATGATCTCAGGGTCCTGAGACCAAGCCCCATATCGGGCTCCTTGCTCAGCAGGAAACCTGCATCTCCCTCTCCCTGCCTGGGCCCTCTTGCTCTCTCTCTCCTGCTGTCAAATAAACAAAATCTTAAAAAACAAAAACAAAAACAAAAAACGCTCAACAAAGGAGATTTAAAGAGAACATACCTCAACATAGTAAAGGCCATATATGAAAAACCCACAGCTAACATCATATTAAATGATAATAAACTGAGATTTTCCTCTAAGATCAGTAACAAGACAAAGATGTCCACTCTCACCACTTTTACTCTTCATAGTACCTGAAGTCCTAGCAACAGTGATCAGGCAAGAAAAAAAAAATAAAAAGCATCCAAATTGCTTAAGGAGAAAAAAAGTGATCATTTATGTGCATGTGTGATTTCACAATTTGAAGAGTAAGAACTGGACCTTGATCATCTTGGCATTCCCCTAGCCTGGTGCTTAAAAGAATGTGCAGTTAACACCTTTATAGGGTAGTAAAGGTAGTCACAATCTGCCCCCAATTTAACTTTATAGCCACTTCCTAAGTTATTCTTTACACTCTTCACTCTAATTATACTGGATTAACTGCTCCAGAGCCTGGCACAATGCTGACACTGTACACATACTTGTGAAATGAATATACGATACTCAATATTGGGAGAAATGGAAAAACGTAACCCACGGTGCCTGTGCATACGCACCCCATTCCTACACAGATGCTCAATAAACAAACACTTGAGTGGCAATAGTAGATGATACTTCCATCTTTTGAGAACCAAGTAAATGCAAAAGATTATGCTGTGTTCTTTATATATGTTAAATCACGATCCTTACAACATAAAAACTCATAATGTACTGTACATCTACTTTGTATATTTTCTACAAAGGCTACAATCCCTATTTTCTCAACTAGCATATCAGCATCTTTTTTTTTTTTTAAGACTTTATTTGAGAGAGAGAGCATGAGTGGGGTGCGGGGTAGGGAGGTAGTGGCAGAGGAAGAGGGAGAAGCAGAGTCCCTGATGAGGAGGGAGCCCCATGTGGGTCGTGATCCCAGGACCCCAAGATCATAACCTGAGCCAAGGGCAGATGCTTAACGGACTGAGCCATCCAGGTACCCAGTATATAAACTTCATGTAGATAAGAATCTGCCTTTCTTTTTTTTTTTTTTTTTAAAGATTTCACTTATTTATTTGACAGACAGAGATCACAAGCAGGCAGAGAGGCAGAGAGAGAGAGGAGGAAGCAGACTGTCCGCAGAGCAGAGAGCCCGATGTGGGGCTCGATCCCGCAATCCTGGGATCATGACCCGAGCCAAAGGCAGCGGCCCTAACCCGCTGAGCCACCCAGGCGCCCCGGAATCTGCCTTTCTTGATTCTTTCTGCATTTCCAGGACCTATCACAGTATCTAGCATACAGTAGGCATTTGATAAATATCTAATGACTGAATGAATAATAAATAGTCCTATAAGGTAGGTCTAATTTTAGTTTTACTGATGAGAAAACTAGAACATTAAATGACTTGCCCAAAGTAACATAGCTAGAAAGCATCAGAATCAGATTTAAAGTAGATGGTTTTTCAATGTTTAATGTAAAACTTGCTTCCCCTTGGTGCCCAATAATGAACAAGTATTATAGCCCAGAGAACTTCTACTCTTGTGAGCTTCCCACAAGGAAACTTTAGCAAGTTTCATCTCTTAAAGACAATGAAAAGGTGGGGCACCTGGGTGGCTCAGTCATTAAGCATCTGCCTTGGGCTCCAGTCAGGATCCCAGGGTCCTAGGATCGAGCCCCGCATCAGGCTCCCTTTTCCGCAGGAAACCTGCTTCTCCCTCTCCCACTCCCCTTGCTTGTGTTCCCGCTCTTGCTGTGTCTCTGTCAAATAAATAAATAAAATCTTTTTAAAAAAATGGAAAGGTGATGCTCATGACAAAGGTTATCCCTGGCTTTTTAAAAGAATAAGAGGTGCAGCATATTTATCTTCTGGACAGCAGTGTAGAAGGATCAGAGGCCCATCTAGACAAACTGGACAATTATTGACCAGCATTTTAGTTATGTACTGATAAGTCCTGAATTATTTGTTTGCACTTTGGTTCTACTTTCTACATGTTACAAATTGGTCATGTTCTTGACATACTATCATTTATACTACCTAAAGGCAATTAGAAAATTGTTGATAAATATCTAACAATAACGGCATGAGAATTAAGCCTTTCGGGTGACAAGGAGCACAACATATGTGCTTGATGTTTATTTTCTATCTATGAGTCACCATCAACACCTTGGACTGAACAAAATGTTGTTATTAAACTTTTCCAATCAATTTTTTCACTAGATTTGTTAAACACACATTTAGGTAATACACTATCCTGCTGCAGTTAAGTTCACAAACATATTTCTTGGAAGAAAAGAGAAGAGAAGAGAAAAGAAAAAGGAGAAAGAAAGAGAAAGGAAAGAAGAAAGAGAAAGAAAAGAAAGCTGATCAGTGTAACATACCACACTAACAGGATGAAGGGAGAAAACCACATAATCATATCAACTGAGGCAAAAGCTATCCCCATATAATAAAAGCCATATTTGGTGCACCTGGCGACTCAGTTAGTTAAGCTTCTGCCTTTTTTTTTTTTAAGATTTTTTTTTATTTATTTGGTACAGAGAGAGAGAGCGAGCACAGGCAGACAGAGAGGCAGGCAGAGGCAGAGGGAGAAGCAGGCTCCCTGCCAAGCAAGGAGCCCGATGCGGGACTCGATCCCAGGACGCCGGGATCATGACCTGAGCCGAAGGCAGCCGCTCAACCAACTGAGCCACCCAGGCGTCCCTAAGCTTCTGCCTTGAGCTCTGGTCATGATCACAGAGTTCCTGGACCAAGCCCTGCACTGGGCTCCCTGCTCAGCGAGGAGTCTCTTTCTCCCTCTCCCTCTCCCCTGGCACATGCTGTCTCCCTCACCCCCTCCCTGTCAAATAAATAAATAAAATCTTCTTAAAAAATAAATAAAATAGAAACCATATTTGGAAAACTCACAGCAAACATCATATGCAATGGTGCATATGCCTCTAAGGTCAGGAAAAGTCAAAAGTACCCACTTTCAACACTTCTATTCAAAATAGTACTAGACATTCTAGGCAGAACAAGTAGGAAAAAAAGAAAAGAAAGAAAAGGACCCAAACTGGAAGTAAAATGATATTTCGCAAATGATATAACCTTGTATGTAGAAAACTCTAGGGGCGCCTGGGTGGCTCAGACTGTTAAGTGTCTGCCTTCAGCTCAGGTCATGATTCCAGGGTCCTGGAATTAAGCCTCATCCCTGCTCAGCAGGGAGCCTGCTTCTCCCTCTCCCTCTGGCTGCTGCTCCCCCCTGCTTGTAAGCATGCACTCTCTCTCCATAAAATTAAAATAATAATAATAATAATAATAATAATAATAATAGGGAGAAGCAAGATATCAGAGGAGTAGCAGACTGAAATGACATCAGGTCCCAGGAGTTCAGCAGGATAGTTATCAAACCATTCTGAACACCTACAAACTCGACAGGAGAGTAGAGCACCAATTTTAGAAACAGAAAATCGACAACTTTCTGGAAGGTAGGACTTGCAGAGAATTAAATCCGAAGCAATGGGAAGATAGACCACAGGTGGAGGGGCCAGCTCCTGGCAAGCGGTGGAGCAGCGGAGCACAAAATCAGAACTTTTAGAAGTCGGCTCCACTGAGGGAGGTCGCTCCAGAGGCTAAGCGGGGCTGGAGCCCTCTTGGGGACAGTGTGGTCTCAGGACCCGCAGGGTCACAGAAAGACCAGGGGTATCTGAGTGTGACAGAGCTCCCAGGACTCAGAGTGGGGAAGCCGGCTATAGAGACAGAGCTGAGGAGTGAGCTCTCAGATTGGGTTACCTTAAACCATGATCCAAGGCACAGTCAGACCACTGCTCTTCAAGCAGGGACCCCACAAGTAGCAGATCTGAAGAGACCCCCTCCTTCCTCCTCCAGGAGGAGCAGCACAGGAATGCGGCAGGAAACTGCTGGGTTTGGAGACTCTAAACAGGGTGTGTGCCAGAGCCAGAAATGCTCAGTCAGAGGCCGGGTGAGCTCGGAGTGCAGTGGGAGACCAGGGAGATGGGGGGCGGGGGTTGACTGCTTCTCTCTGAGGGCGCACTAAGGAGTGGGGCCCCAAGCTCTCAGTTCCTACAGGGCCATGGATTGGGAGGCCGCCATCTTCATGGCGTCCTCCAAAGCTCTACGGAAAGTGTTCAGGGAACAAAAGCTTCCAGGCATGAACCTGAGCAGATTACTTAGCCTGGTCCCTGGCAAAGGCACTGCAATTCCACCTCAGGCAAAGCCATTTATGAATCACGGCAACAGGCCCCTCCCCAGAAGATTAGCCGAGAACATCCAGCCAAGATCAAGTTCACGGATCAATGAGAACAGCAGGACTCCAGAGCTAGGAGAAAGCAATGCATAGAATTCATGACTTTCCCCCATGATCCTTTAGTCTTGCAAAGTTAAATTTATTTTATTTCATTTTATTATTTTATTTTTTTAACTTTTCCTCTTTCCTCTTTTAACGTTTTTTAACTAGTTTATCTTAACGATACCTTTCCAAAAAATCTCTTTAAACCTTCATTGTTATAGTCATATTTTATCCCTTCATTGTATTTAACCTTATTTTTTGTATACATATAGGTTTTTTTTCTTTAAAAATTTTGGGATACAATTTCTTCTAATAGATCAAAATATACCCTAAAACTAGCACATGGCTTTGTTCCAGTCTCCAGCGTGAGCACATTCTCTCCTCCTTTTCTTTTTCTTTTTCCAACCAACTTATCTTATCAATTTATTTTTTAGAGTTTTTTTTAAATTTTCATCTTTACAGTCATATTCCAGCCCTTCATCAGGTTTACCCTAATTTGTGTGTGTGTGTATATATATATGTATATATATACATATATATATGTTTTTCTTCTTTTAAAATTTTGTGAGGTAGTTTCTTCTAAGAGATCAGAATACACCCAAAATCAAGTGGATGCCTCTGTTCTATTCACCAGTCTAATATAGATATAGATACAGATACAGATATAGATATTTATTTTTATTTTTTTATTTCTTTTTCCCCCTTTTTTCTCCCCCCAGTTTTGGGTCTCTTCTGATTTGGTTAGCATACATTTTTCTGGGGTCTTTTCCACCCTTCTAGTATTTTATTCTCTCATTCATATATTCTTATCTGGATAAAATGACAAGGGGGAAAAACTCATCACAAAAAAAGAACAAGAGGCAGTACCGATGACTAGGGACCTAATCAATATGGACATTGGTAGTGTGTCAGAACTAGAGTTCAGAATGACAATTCTCAAGGTGCTAGCTGGGCTCAAAAAAGGCATGGAAAATATTAAAGAAACCTGTCTGGAGAAATAAAATCCCTTGCTGGAGAAATAAAACAAAACTAGGAGCTGGTTCTTTGAAAGAATTAATAAGATTGATAAGCCCCCGGCCAGACTTAACAAAAAGAAAAGAGAAAGGACCCAAATAAATAAAATCATGAATGAAAGATGAGAGATCACAACCAACACCAAAGAAATACAAACAATTATAAAAACATATTATAAGCAACTATGTGCCAGCAAATTTGACAATCTGGAAGAAATGGTTGCATTCCTAGAGATGTATAAACTACCAAAACTGAACCAGGAAGAAATAGAAAACCTGAACAGACCCATACCAGTAAAGAGATTTCATGAAGCAGTCATCAAAAATCTCCCAACAAAGAGAAGCCCAGGGCCAGACAGCTTCCCAGGGGAATTCTACCAAACAGTTAAAGAAGAATTAATACCTATTCCTATTCTCCTGAAACTGTTCCAAAAAATAGAAATGGAAGGAAATCTTCCAAACTCATTTTATGAGGCCAGCATTACCTTGATCCCAAAACTAGATAAAGACCCCATCAAAAAGGAGAATTACAAACCAATATCCTTGATGAACACAGATGTGAAAATTTTCACCATAATACTAGCCAATTGGATCCAATAGTACATTAAAAGGATTATTCACCACAACCAAGTGGGATTTATTCCTGGGCTGCAAGGTTGTTTCAACATCTGCAAATCAATGTGATTCAATACATTAATAAAAGAGAGAACAAGAACGATATGATACTCTCAAGAGATGCTGAAAAAAGCATCTGATAAAGTACAGCATCCTTTCTTGATCAAAACTCTTCAAAGTGTAGGGATAGAGGGTACCTACCTCAATATCATCAAAGCCATCTATGAAAAACCCACAGCGAATATCATTCTAAATGGGGAAAAACTGAGAGCTTTTCCCTAAGGTCAGGAACACGGCAGAGATATCCACTATCACCACTGCTATTCAACATAGTACTACAAGTCCTAGCCTCAGCAATCAGATAACAAAAAGAAATAAAAGGCATCCAAGTCAGCAAAGAAGAAGTCAAACTATCACTCTTTGCAGATGATATGATACTTCCTGTGGAAAACCCAAAAGACTCCACTCCAAAACCGCTAGAACTCACACAGGAATTCAGTAAAGTGTCAGGATATAAAAATCAATGCACAGAAATCAGTTGCATTTCTATACACCAACAGCAAGACAGAAGAAAAAGAAATTAAGGAGTTAATCCTATTTACAACTGCACCCAAAACCATAAGATACCTAGGAATAAACCTAACCAAAAAGGCAAAGAATCTGTACTCAGAAAACTATAAAGTACTCATGAAAGATACTGAGGAAGATATTTCCAAAGAAATGGAAAAACGTTCCATGCTCATGGATTGGAAGAACAAATACTGTGAAAATGTCTATGCTACCTGAAAGAATCTACACATTTAACACAATCCCTAGCAAAATACCATCAATTTTTTTCAAAGAAATGGAACAAATAATCCTAAAATTTATATGGAGCCAGAAGACCCCGAATAGCCAGAGGAATGTTGAAAAGGAAAGCCAAGGGACGCCTGGGTGGCTCAGTTGGTTAAGCAGCTGCCTTCGGCTCAGGTCATGATCCCAGCGTCCTGGGATCGAGTCCCACATCGGGTTCCTTGCTTAGCAGGGAGCCTGCTTCTCCCTCTGCCTGCCACTCTCTCTGCCTGTGCTCACTCTCTCTGTCAAATAAATAAATAAAATCTTAAAAAAAAAAAAAGAAAGAAAGAAAAGGAAAGCCAAGATTGGTGGCATCACAATTCCAGACTTCAAGCTCTATTACAAAGCTGTAATCATCAAGACAGTAAGGTACTGGCACAAAAACAGACACATAGATCAATGGAACAGAGTAGAGAGCCCAGAAATAGACCCTCAACACTATGGTCAACTAATCTTAAACAAAGCAGGAAAGAAGACAATGGAAAAAAGACAGGCTCTTCAACAAATGGTGTTGGGAAAATTGGATAGCCACATGCAGAAGAATGAAATTGGACCATTTCCTTACACCACACACACAAACAGACTCAAAATGGATGAAAGACCTCAATGTGAGACAGGAATCCATCAAAATCCTTGAGGAGAACACAGGCAGCAACCTCTTTGACCTCAGCCACAGCAACTTCTTCCTAGAAACATTGCCAAAGGCAAGGGAAGTAAGGGCAAAAATGAACTATTGGGACTTCATCAAGATCAAAAGCTTTTGCACAGCAAAGGAAACAGTCAATGAAACCAAAAGACAACTGACAGAATGGGAGAAGATATTCGCAAATGACATATCAGATAAAGGGTTAGTATCCAAAAGCTATAAGGAACTTATCAAACTCAACACCCAAAGAATAAATAATCCAATCAAGAAATGGGCAGAGGACATGAACAGACATTTCTGCAAAGAAGACATCCAGATGGCCAACAGACACATGAAAAAGTGCTCCACATCACTCAGCATCAGGGAAATACAAATCAAAACCACAATGAGATACCACCTCACACCAGTCAGAATGGCTAAAATTAATCAGTCAGGAAATGACAGATGTTGGAGAGGATGCGGAGAAAGGGGAACCCTCCTACTCTGTTGGTGGGAATGCAGGCTGGTGCACCACTCTGGAAAAGCTGTAATTAAATGCTTTTCCAGAGTGCTTTTCCTCCAGCATGGAGGTTCCTCAAAAAGTTTAAAATAGAGCTACCCTATGACCCAGGAATCGTACTACTAGGTATTTACCCTAAAGATACAAATGTAGGGATCCAAAGGGGCACGTGTACCCAAATGTTTATAGCAGCAATGTCCACAATAGCCGAACTATGGAAAGAACCTAGATGTCCATCAACAGATGAATGGATAAAGAAGATGTGGCGCGCGCGCACACACACACACACACACACACACACACACACACACAATGGAATACTATGCAGCCATCAAAAGAAATGAAATTTTGCCATTTGCGACAACCTGGATGGAACTAGAGGGTATTATGCTGAGCAAAATAAGTCATCAGAGAAAGATAATTATCATATGATCTGCTGATATGAGGAGTTTGAGAGGCAGAGTGAGGGTTTGGGTGGTAGGGAAGGAAAAAATGAAACAAGATGGGATCAGGAGGGAGACAAAATAAGAGACTCTTAATCTCACAAAACAAACCAAGGGTTGCTAGGGGAAGGGGAGTTATGGAGAGGGTGGTTGGGTTATGGACATTGGGGAGGGTATGTGATATGGTAAGTGCTGTGAAATGTGCAAGTCTGACAATTCACAGACCTGTACCCTGGGGCAAATAACACATATTATATTAACAAAATAATTAATTTTAAAAAAAATGAACATAATAATAATAATAAATATTATCAGAAAACTATTCCACACACACACAGACATGCAAAAAACTTGGAATAAATGAATTCAGCAAATATCAGAAGACAAAGTCAACACACGAGAAACAGCAGTAGTTCTACATACTAACAGTAAAGAATCTGAAAGAGAAATTATAAAAGCAATTCCGTTTACAAGAGCATCAAAAAGGATAAAAGACTTAGGAATTAATTCACTCAAGGAGGTGGGAGTCTTGTACAGTGAAAAATATAAAACGTTACTGAAAGAAATTAGGACATAAATAAATGGAAACACATGTTCATAAACTGGAAACTTAATATTGCTAAGATGTCAATATAAGGTGAAAATTATGAAGGGAAACCTCACTAAAATGGAATCCAAAGCCAGTGCAGGGAGCCCTCATGCCTTACCACTCGTCAACTGCAGAACAGGAAAAGATGTATCTTGCATTCTGGACAGGAATGTTCTTAATTTTTTTTAAGATTTATGTATTTATTTTAGAGAGTGAGCGAGTGCATGTACAAGCAGGGGGAGGGCCAGAGGGAAAGAGAATCTCGAGCAGACTCCCCACAGAGCAATGAGCCCAATATGGGGCTCAATCTCCCAACCCCAAGATCATGACCTGAGCCAAAACCAACTGAGCCACCCAGGCGCCCCAGTAATGTTCTTAATTTTTTTAACATTTCTTATTTTTGAAACAAGGAGAAGACAAAGAAAGAGAGAGCACGCACAACCGTACAAGTTGGGGGTGGCGAGGAGCAGAGGTAGAGGGATAAACAGGCTCCCTCTACCTGAAGCAGGAAGCCCAACACAGGGCTTGATCCCAGGATCTTGAGATCATGACCTGAACCAAAGGCAGACGCTTAAATGACTAAGCCACCTAGGGGCCCATTCTTAATTTTCTTAAGAACATATCTTTTTGCTAGCTTACTTCAAGAATACAGCATATGATAAATGTAACATACAAAGTATGTGTTAATCAATTGTTTGTCATTGGTAAGGCTTCCCATTCACAGCAGATTGTCAATAGTTAAGTTTTCTGGAGAGTCAGGAGTTATACATGGATTTTCAAGCGCACAGGGGGACAGCACCCGTAACTCCCATGTTGTTCAAGGGTTAACTGTACTTTACCACCCCAGCAGAAGGAAGAAATGTTCTCTCCTTGCCCCACAATAGCCCGGCCCATGACAGACTGTCACAACTCAGCCAGTGAAAAGTCACTACACTTCAATTCCCAGTTTACGGCAATGGACTGTCTACAAGAGCCCTCCCAGCTCCCCCTTTCCTCCAAAGAAGAGCATTCTTTGTTCTCTGGACTTGCCTATGGTTTTGCTGTGGCTTGCATGGACTGCAAATCTCTGCTATCTGGAAAAAAACCACTTTTGCTGGTAAAATAATGGTTTTATTTTTTTTAATTTAACATTACTCAAAGTGATCTACAGATTCAATATAATCCCTATCAAAATCCAGTGGTTTTTTTTTTTGCAGAAATAGAAAAATTCACCCTAAAATTCATATAGAATCTCAAAGAGACCCCCAAATACCCAAAACAATCTTAGAAGAAAAAAGAACAAAGCAAGACTCATGCTACCTGAATTCAAAACTGACTACAAAGCTACAGTAACTAAAACAGTATGGTACTGGCATAAAGACAGACATTTACACAAAGGGAAGAGAATAATGAGCCCAGAGGGTCATGATCCCAGGGTCATGGGATGGAGCCCCACATTAGACTCCCTGCTCAGTGGGAAGTCTGCTTTTTCCTCTGCCTGCCCCAGCTTGTGCTTGTGCTCTCTCTCTCTCAAATAAATAAAATATTTTTAAAAAAAGAATAATGAGCCCAGAAACAATCCCTTGCATATATGGTCAAATGGTTGTTGATAAGGGTGCTAAGACCATTGAATGGGGAAAGGATAATTTTTCAACAAATGCTACAGTGAAAACCGGACATCCACATGCAGGAGAATAAAGGTGGACTCTTTATCAAACACCATATACAACAATTAACTCAAAATGGATCAAAGATTAAATATAAGACCTAAAACTATAAAACTCTTATAGATAACATAGGCAAAAGCTTCCCAATACTGCATTTGGCAATAATTTCTTAAATATGATACCAGCATACAGGAAGCAGAAGAATTTCTCCGTAGCATGTGATTTTTAAAAAGATTTTATTTATTTATTTGACAGGGAGAAAGAGAGCACAAGCAGGGGGAGTGGCAGGGAGAGGGAGAAGCAGGCTCCCCACAGAGTAGGAGGAAACCAATGTGGGCTCGATCCCAGGACCCCGGGATCATAAACCTGAGCCGAAGGCAGTCGTTTAACCAATTGAGTCACCCAGGCGCCCAGCATGTGATGTTGTCTGGTAGCATTTCACCCACAGTACAACTGCTCTCCACATTGGAGGCAACCCTCTCAAGCCCTGCCACCTTATCAACTAAGGTCATGCAATGTTCTAAGTCCTTGTCAGATTTCAACCATCTCCACAGCATCATCACCAGGAGCAGACTCCAGCTCAAGAAATCACCTTCCTCGCTCCTCCGTGGAAGCATGTCCTCACCCGTGCAAGTGTTATCCCTGCAAGGGCACCAGGTCGCTCACCTCTTCAGGCTCCACTTCTGGTTCTCTGGCTGTTTCCACCACATCTGCAGTGATTTCCTCCACTCGGACTTGAACCCCTCAACGTCCTCTACCAGGGCCGGAGCCCACTTCTTCCAAACTCCTGTTACTACTGACATTGAGCCATGGGAATATTTTCTTTCTTTTTTTTTTTTTTTAAGATTTTATTTATTTATTTGACAGACAGAGATCACAAGTAGTCAGAGAGGCAGGCAGGGAGAGAGAGGAGGAAGCAGGCTCTCTGGAGCAGAGAGCGAGACTCGGGGCTCGATCCCAGGACCCTGGGATCATGACCTGAGCCGAAGGCAGAGGCTTTTAACCCACTGAGCCACCCAGGTGCCCCATGGGGACATTTTCTTAATGGCGTCTGGCATGGTGAATCCTTTCCAGAAGATTCTCAATGTACCCCACCCAGATCGGGCGGAGGAATCACCATCCATGGCATCTATCGCCTTGCGAAATGTGTCTCTTAAATGATAAGACTTCAAAGTCAAAATTACTCTTTGCTCCATGAGCTGCAGAACGGACACTGTGTTCACAGGCAGGGAAACGGCACTCATCTCACCGTATGTCACCAGAGCTCTTAGGTGACCAGGTACAATGTCAACAAGCAGGCATATTTCAAAAGGAACCTTTTTTTCTGAGCAGTAGGTCTCAACAGTGGGCTTGAGACGATTGGTAAACCACGCTGTGAACAGATACGCTGCCGTCCAGGCTGTGTCATTCCGTGGGTAGAGCACGGGCAAAGGAGAGGTAGCACAATTCTTAAGGGCCCTAAGAATTTCCAGAATAGTAAAGGAGCACCGGCTTTAGCTCAAAGTCACCAGCTGCATTAGCCCCTAACGGGGAGCCAGCCTGTCCCCTAAACCTCTGAAGCCAGGCGCTGACTTGTCCTCCAGCGATGACAGTCTGAAATGGCATCTTCTCCCCAGATAAGGCTGTTGCGTCTACATGAAGAATCCCCTGTTTAGGAGCCATCTCCACGGGTAATCGAGCTGGATCTCTGGCAGAACCCACTGCAGCTTCTCCATCAGCACTTGCTGCTCCCCCTGGTCCCTCTGTGTCTCCTTAAACCTCACGAACCCACTCTGCTAGCTGCAGACTTTTCTTCTGTGGCTTCCTCCCCTCCCTCAGCCTTCCTGGACTTGAGTCAGGGCCTTGCTCTGGATTAGGCTTTGGCTTAAGGGAATACTGGGGCGGTTCTGATCTCCTATCAGACCATCCAAATTTTCTCCCTATCAGCAATGAGGCCATTTGGCTTTCTTATCATTCATGTGGTCCCTGGAGTAGCGCTCTTAACTTCCTTCCAAAACTTTTCCTTGGCATTTGCAACATGGTGGTTTGGCACAAGAGGCCTACCTTTCAGCCTATCTCAGCTTCAGACATCCCTTCCTCACTAAGCTTAATCATTTCTAGCTTTTCATTTCAAGTGAATTATGTGTGACTCTTTTCACTTGAGCACTTAGAGGCCATTACAGGGTCATTATTTTGCCTCATTGCCGTATTGTTGTGTCTCAGGAAACAGAGAAGAGGGAGAGTAATGGGGGAATGGCAGGTCAGTGGAACAGTCAGAAAACACACATACTGATTAAGTTTTCTGTCCTTTATGGGCACAGTTCATGGTGCCCTAAAACAAGTAAATAGTAACATTAAAGATCACTAACCACACATCACATAACAAACATAATAATGAAAAATTCTGAAATATCACAGGAATTACCAAACCATGACACAGAGACATGAAGTGAGCAAATGCTATTAGAAAAATGGTGCCACTAGACTTACTTGATGCAGAGTTGTTAAAAGCTTTCTTTCTTTTTTCTTTTAAATAATCTCTTCACTCAGTGCAGGGCCCAAACCCACAACCCCAAAATCAAGAGTCACGTGCTCCACCTACTGAGCCACACAGGCAGCCTGTCCAAGTTGCAATTTGTAAAAAACACAAGATCTGAGAAGTGTAGCAAAATGAGGTATACCTGTAGAGTATCCCTAAAACTCAATAACAAAATAATCAATTCAAAAATGGGCAAAGAAGTTGACATTTCTTCAAAGAAGATAAACACATGAAAGAATGGTCCACATCACTAATCATTGGGAAATTGCAAATCAAAACTACAATCATTTTGCATTAAATCACCACAAACCCATCAGGATGGCTGCTATTAAAACAACAACAACACAGAAAATAACTAATGTTGGGGAGAACATGGAAAAACATGTGCGCTGCTGTTGGGAATGTAAAATGGTGCAGCCACTGTGGAAAAGCAGTGTGGTGGTTCCTCAAAAAACTGCACCAAATTACCCTATGACCTAGCAATTCCACTTCTGGCACATAACCAAAAGAACTAAAAGCAGGGTCTCAAAGATACATTTGGATTCACATATTCCTAGAGGCACTGTTATTCATAACAGCTGAAATATGAAAGCAACCCAAGTGTCTATCAACAGATGAACAGATAAGCCAAATGTGGTATATACGTACAACAGAATATCATTCATCCTGAAAAAGAAGAAAATTCTGGCACATGATACAACTCAGATAAACCTGTAGGATGTTAGGCTAAGTGAAATAAGTCAGTCACAAAGGGATAAAGACTGTAGAGTAGTCAAATCACAGAGACAGAGGGAAGAATGGTATCTGCCAAGGGTGGAGGTTGGGGGGGCAGGAAGGTGGGGAGTTATTGCTTAATGGGTATAGTGTTTCAGGTTTACAAGATCAAAAAAGGTATGGAGATAGATGGTTAAAAACAAAACACACAGTTAACACAGCCTATAGTAAAGGGTATATACTGTTCTACTCATTAGAAAGCATGGCAGAATAGGGAAAGAAAAGCTGGTATGTCAGGACCAAGCAGGGCATGTGAGGATAGTACCCTGGGGGGTGATGAGATCGGATAGAGCAGTTAAGGGCCACATAGTGAATTAACACCATTATCCCAGAAAGTCTTAACTGGAGGAACTTTGTAAAGCTACCCATGTAGGCCTCGTGTTACAAGCGAGGTAAGGTCTCGAGTCTTACTGGTGGTGGCAAAAAGAACCAGAATTCTTGAGACTGACCTGGCCCCATCACATGCTAGCGACAGTTCAACCACAGATGCAGAGGTCACCCTGGCAGTCTCTGCACACCTGAGGACACAGCCTCAGCTCCTTTCTGGGAGCCCCCAGTCTCTACCAACCCAGTATCGCTACTCCTACGGGCTGGCTGACATGACCATTGAGGAGACCAAGCTATTGATCAATTCTTCTCATTGTTTTCACTCTGCACAGTGTGAAATCTCTCCATTCTTCCACAGTTCTGTGACAGACCCAGAAAGATGGAAGAGTATGCCACTAACACATAACTGCATAAAATACCGTATTATTAAAATGCCTCTTAAATAATTAAAAATCCTACAACAAAACCTGCATGTCAGGGGTAAAGGAACATATAGATCTGGGTGACAGACCCAGAAAGATGGAAGAGTAAGCCACAAACACATAACTGCATAAAATACCGTATTATTGGAGCGCCTGGGTGGCTCAGTGGGTTAAAGCCGCTGCCTTCGGCTCAGGTCATGATCCCATGGTCCTGGGATCGAGCCCCGCATTGGGCTCTCTGCTCTGCAGACAGCCTGCTTCCTCCTCTCTCTCTCTGCCTCTCTGCCTACTTGTGATCTCTGTCTCTCAAATAAATAAATAAAAAATCTTTAAAAAAAAATACCGTATTATTAAAATGCCTCTTAAATAATTAAAAATCCTACAACAAAACCTGTATGTCAGGGGTAAAGGAACATATAGATCTAGGACTATAGATCTGCTTGTCTGGCTCCTGCATCTAAAATGAGGCAGATGAGCAAAATCCCTGCAATCTGATATGAAGATGTACAGACAGAGAGAACTCAAGCATGCCAGTGTGTATACACCCGGTGTGTAAAGGAAAAACAGGGAGGAGGCATGCCAAGAAATGAACACTAATTATCCCCGGACTGTGGGTTTATGGTGGCTGTTATTTTATTCTTTACTCTTTCCTCTGTTTTTCAGATATTCAAAATAACTTTTATAATAAAAAAAATAAGGGGGGGTGCAGAGGGGTGCATGTCTCTCTTTCACTCTAAAATCTGGCTGCAGGGCCAAGCCTAGAAGTGAAAATTGTCTTGTGCAGCTCCTCTCTTTGCAGACCTAGTTTCTTTCCTGGGACAACCCAGATAACAGCTATGGCCCAAACAGGGCACTAGAGTGCATCCAATGCGTATGGCACTTCAAATAGCTGTTACAGACAAGTACTATTACTCTGGGCATTCACGGTATTTCACAAAGACAGACATAACATCAATAACAGGGACGAGGAGGAGGGAAAGTGAGACTAAAGTGTGTTATCCGACACTCACAAGCACCGCAGCGCTGTCATTGCTCCCAGCACAAGAGAGCTGTTACTACTGAAAGACTCATTTATGACTGGAGCTGAAAGTCACCTCAGAACATAACCAGGGTCCATATGGCCCAGAACCCAATATGAACACATACACACCAGGAGCCTATGCTACTACACACACACAAACTATGTACTACACACACACAAACACCCCAGAACCCAATGTCTACACACACACAACACAGAACTGAACATGAACACGCATATACACAGAACCGTCCACGTGCACACACAATCCCATCAGAACACAATACAGTCATAACCCTCACACCCAATAAGGGGGCAGACCTCTTTGAACCCAAATACATACCCATCAGGACTTCAGACAGGTAGATAGCCCTCAGACCCCACACAGACACATCCCCCTCACAACCAACATGGACAGACATACCTTACACCTAATAACAGCACACAGACACTTTAGAGGACAAACGTGGGGGCGCCTGGGTGGCTCAGTGGGTTAAAGCCTCTGCCTTCAGCTCAGGTCACGATTCCAGGGTCCTGGGATCAAGCCCCGCCATCAGGCTCTCTGCTCTGCTCTCTGCCTACTTCCCTTCCTCTCTCTCTCTGAATGCCTCTCTGCCTACTTGTGATTTCTGTCTGTCAAATAAATAAAATCACTGAAAAAAAAAAAAAAGAAGAAGACAAATGTACACACATGCCTCCAGAATCTACCACAGGCACACAAACTTTCCTTCTGAACCAACATGGGAGCTCCTCCTCAAAACCTAATCCCAAAACTTCACAACCAACAACAACACAAACAGAAACATCCCAACACAAACAGAAACAGCCTCAGAACCAACAAAGACACACAACCCTCAAACCCAACACAGGCATACAGACCACTCAGAACTCAACACAGAGCACACATCCTCAACTTAAAGCGGAAACACACCAACACACAGCCCCCTTCCCAAAGAACACCTACTCACACCCCCGTATATACAACTTGGGCATAAAAATCCCTCAGAAACCAACATAAGTGCATATACCCCTCAGACACAACACAGGCACACACACATCTCTGAACCCAAAACAGGGACACACACCCCTTAGACCCAACACAGGAGCACAAAGACCCCTCAAAACTAACAGGAACACACACCCCTCAGAACACAACACTGGCACACACACCGCTCAGAAAGAAACATGGATATACAACCACTGGACACAACACGGGCACAGCACCAGAATACACACCCCTTAGAACCAACAGTGACACATAATCCTCTGACCCAGATGGGCCCACACACTTCTCAGAAGCCAACACTGGCAAACACACCCCACAGACCCAGATGGGCACAGATCCCTCCATCCCACCACAGAAACACTACTCAGAACCAACACAGACACGGTCCTCTCAGACCCAACATGCACACACACACCTCAGACCTAAAATGGACACACACCAAGAAGCCACTGAGGTGCACATGCCCCTCAGAACCCAACATAAATACAATCCCGTAGAACCTACAGAGGCACACTGTCCTCAGACTCAACATGGGCACATACACCCCTCACAACCCATCGTGGGCACACAAGAGCAGACTCCCCAGAACCTAACTCCAAGGCACAGCCCTTAGAACCTAAAACAGATACATTACCTCTCAAATCAACAAAGACACACCCCTGTAGAACTAACACGGGCACACAACCCTTAGACCTAACACAGGCACACACACTCCTCAGAACCAACAGACACACGACACTCTCACCCAGCTTGGGAACACATCCTTCCAAATCTAACAAAAGCACACACACTTCAAACCCAGGATGAGAGCACACCCCTCAAAATTAACACACACATACTCCCTCAGATCCAACACAGAGAGAGACAGCTCTCAGAAGCAACAAGGACAGCGCTTCATTGGAACCCAACCCTCAGACCCATTATGGAAGTACACCCCTAAGAACCAACACAAACACGTACCTCCTCCGATCCAACACACGGGAGTGCACAGCCCCTCTTAGAACCCTGTAAGAACATTATATACCTCAAACCCAACATGGCAACATACACACCTTCGGACGCACAACCCTCAACATGAGCATACACAGCCTTTGACCCAAGGCAGGATACCCTGCTCAGAATCTACCACACTAACGCACCCTCAGAAACAACACCACCAACAACCTTCAGACCAAAACAAGGCACACCCTCCCCTCAGAACCAACAAGGCCTCACAACCGTTAAACCTGACACAACCTTCAGATAGAAATGGACACCCAGTCCTTGACAAGACGTGGAGAGCACCCCTCAGAACGTAACACAGACACGCAATCCTCACAACCAACCGGAACCAACGCCCTCATCCATAACCATCTTCACCGCGAACGGGGCACAAACTCCTCTCGGATCCAGAACCCGCACAAACCGCAGATGCAGCGCGGACATCCGCCCCCTCGAAGCCGGCAGCAGGAGGCGCTCCCCCAGCCCGCCCTGGTCGCGAAGCCAGCAGGCGCAGAGGGGCCCTGCATGCCGCACGACCTCGCCAGACCCCCGCACCCCCTCCTCTGGAAAAGAGCCTCCCCTCCCCCCGCCCGGTGGCCTCGCAGGTCTGCGGTTCTCTGCTGTTCCCGACTCGGCCAGTCCGCGCTGAGGAAATACCCGGCAGTGATGTTTCTAAGGCGAACAGCGCCCACGCGCGCCCTCGGAACCGACAGGCAGGCACAACACCCTACTCGCGCGCAGACGCCCCCCGGACCTCGGAAGCCGCCCCCCACCGTCCTCACACCCCACACCGGAGCCCAGCTAGCAAACCGCTCGGAGCCCGGCGCCGCGCAAACCCTCAGCCCCGGCGTGGGCTCACCCGCTCCGAACCCGCCGCGGGCCGAGCCAGCGCGGCTCTCGCACCCCGGGAACGCACCTGGCGCAGCGCCGCCTCGTCCGCACCGCCCTCGCGTTGCCGGAGCTGCTCCCGGAAGCGCGCCACCTGATCCAGCAGCGCGTCCACGAGCGAGGGCGCCGCGTCCCCCTCGAGCGCGGCCAGGCGGGCGCGCAGACGCTCAATGAGGGCGTCCCGGGCGGCCAGCTGGTCCTCCAGGCGCCTCAGCCGCTGTCCGGCCTCGTGGTACAGGCCGCAGAGCGCCGCCGTCGCGCGCGCGGCCCCCTCCTGCCCGCCGGACCCGGCGCCCCCTGAGGACATGGCCGTGGGCCTCGACCGGCGGCCGCGCTGACACCGCCAACTTCCGCGCCCGGTGTGGGCGGGCCGCGCACCTTCCGGGAACTTTTCCCGGCGCGCCCCGCCCACGGCAACCAGCGTGGCCCCTGACCCGCCGAAAGGCCGTCCCAGACCCTTCAACAGCCCGGCCCCGCTCGGGGCAACTGGCCTGGTCCCGCCCCTTCGCCGTGAGCCCGGCCTTCCCCTTCCCCACCGCGACTCTCATGGCCACGCCCCCCGTCGACAGCCCGGCCCCGCCCACGGTGACTCTCCTACCCCCGCCTCCCCGCCGGCAGCCCGGCCCCGCCCCTCCGCCGTGAGCCCGGCCTCCCCCAAGGCGACTCTCCTGGCCCCGCACCCCCGCCGACAGCCCGGCCTCTCTCCCGGCGACCCGCCCGGCCCCGCCCACGACGACCAGCCTGGCCCCTGACGCGCGGAAAGGCCGCCCCAGGCCTTTGGACAGTCCGGCCTTTCTCCAGGCCCCAGTCTTGTGGCCCCGAGGTCCCAGAGTGGACGCCTTGTCCCAGCAGCCCCGCCCCCTTCCCGCCCACCCCCTGCCCTCACCCCCGGCCCCGGCGTCGTCGGAGTTCTTGGGGAGACTGCCAGAAGGAGGAGGAGAGGCGGGGAGGGAAAGGGGGAGGGAAACCCGCCCCTGACGCAGCTGCTGATGGGAGGGAAAGAAGGGGTGAAGGCGACCTCAGGTGCTGGACCTGTGCATGGGTCCACATCCCGGCGCTGCAGGCCAGGTTGGCCACACAGAGCGACAGGAACAGGGCGACGTTCCAAGGTTCCAAGGCTGAGCCCAGGGCGATGCCCTACCCGCCCCCTCAGCTGCAGGACAGTGACCCAGAGCAAGGTGCCCCCCCCAACGTGCCCCTCTCTAAGATATTCTTAGAGCAGAAAGCAGAAGGGAGCTGCCCGGTCCTACCCTAACTTCTCCATCCCTTTCCTTCCTCCAACTTCCCAGACCGACTCCCAGTGTTTTTCTGGCTGCAGGCTTTCTTTTTCACGGTCTGAGCTCCCCCCGCCCCCCACAATGACGCCCACGCACACCTGCGCTGTTTTGAAGCTGTTTCTAAGCTTCCCTGGGTCTCCGCGGCTCCCTCCCTCTCAGCCGCTGCGTTCTTCCGCCCTGTCCCCATCTGGTTTTCCCTTTATATGTCCACTGCCAAGCTTGGGCTGCGCCCAGGGAAAACCCTGGCAGGCTTGAAAATCAGACCAGTATATGAGCAAAGCCAGCTCACACTTCCTCCTCTGCGCAGGGAAGGTCAGAGCCAGTACACTCCCTATCCTGTTGTGGGGACTACAAGGTGAAGTGTAGGTACACACTTCCCATGGCTATGGCTGTGGACGCCACATTCTGTTTGGCTGAGGCAGGGGTGGACACAAAGGAGCGGCTCCAGCCCCACAGCTATTAGGGGTGAATGAGTCCTCATTTTATTGCTATAGGTATAACTTGGGGCAGGTCACTCAAGTGCTGGTTCTCAGCTATGAAATGGGCATTCCAGTCTCTCATCCCACATTCTCGGGATCACGTGTATTTTGGAAATCAGAATATTTGGATTTTATGTAGGGACATATTATTGGGGTAGCCAGCCTCGGGAAAGAATCCCCCCACTCCTGGGATCCAGGTCTAGTGATTTCAGCCCCTGATACCATGGTACCCAATAGGACATCACAGAAAGGATAGAATGTAATTTCTACAGCGAAGTGGAAAGGCGTTGTGGCTACTGCCTTGCCCTCTCTTGAATCACCAGCTCTGGGGGAAGCCACCCATCATATCGCAAGGACACCTAGAAGCCCTGTGGAGAAATGCGGGTGGGGAGGGACTAAAGCTTCATGCCAACAGCCATCGTCAACTTACCCACCATAGTCAGCGAGCTTCCTTGGAACTGCACCCTTCAGCCCAGTCAAGCTTTTATGTGATGCAGCCCTAGCCAACATCTTACCTATGACCTCATGGGACACCCAAGTCACTACCACTCAGAGAACCTGCTTCCCAACCCCTGACCCACAGAAGCTGTACGGAGTCAATGTTTATTGTGTCAAGCAGCCTGCTAAGGTGTGCGTACTTGGTTACACAGAAGTAGAAAACCAATATGTAGTGTCTTGTGGTGTGCCTCCTGAGGCACGGGATGGCACCCCGAAACCAGATCCATTATTTCTCCTAAGACAAGAAGACTATTCAGACTGAGATAAAGAAAGACGATCAAAAGTCTTACAGCTTTCAAGTCAGATTTCTCACCAACTTTAAGAAAAACATTTTGCGTTTCCAAGCTTTTGGGATCTCAGAATTCTGGATGAGGGATGGCAGACTTCCCATAACAGGTGTCTTACAGGGTGTTGTGAGGATTCTTAGGTTAACACCCTTAATAGCTTTGTTAACAACATGTGGGTGCCTTCAACTGAAATCCAGGTGCTGAGTCAGGCACTGGGGATTCACAGGCAAACACGGTTGGTGGAAGCAGACTCTCTTTCAGGGAGGAAGGAAGGAAGGAGGAAATAAAGATTGCAAAGTAAGGCAACTTTGTACAGGAAAGAGAGGGGATGTGTAAGGAAATAAATAAGGAGCAGAGAAGGAGAAACAGGAGGGCAGCCAGACAGAGGGGAGTTTCAGGAGCAACCCAAGGCACAGAAGGGAGTGAGCCCCCAGCAACGGGAAATGTGCCCCGGGAAAGTTACAGAGACCCACAGCCAGAGTGGGGCCAGATCAGCCTCTGGCTGCAGCTGCTCCAAGAAGGACCATGAGGAGGGCCTGGAAGCCTGTCCACGGGCCAAGCACACCCACTAAACAGTGGCTGCTCAGGCTGGCTGTTCATGGGGCTTAAGCCGCCAACCACCTCACATTTGCACACACCTACTGTCATGTCCTCCCCTCCTCCCCTCCTTCCCAAACCCAAGCCCTTTCCTTCCAATGTGTTTGTAATGCAGTGTTCCTGCTGGGGGGGAGGTGAGTATCTCCTAACAAAATGCCACGGGGCGGGGCGGGAGTTGGGGGGGTGGGGGTGTGTGCTTAAAAGGCAGGCTTCATTTCTCCCACTTCTGGAAGTTATAATTCCAGGGGCCAGCCAGTCTGGTTCCTCCTGAGCTGGCACAGATCCCCCCACCATCCCCATGAGTCCTCATGTGGCCTTTCCTATATGTACACACATCCCTGCTGTCTCTCTTTCTCTTCTTAGAAGGACACCAAGTCCTGTTGGATTGGGGCTCTGCCCTAAGGACCTCATTTAACCTTGATTACTTCCTTAAAGGCCATGTCTCCAAATACGGTCACTTTTAGGCTATAGGGCTTCGACACATGAATTTTGGGGGGGACACAATTCAGTCTATAACGGTGGCGGACTACTGAGTAGCATGAAGGTATTTTCTACCCTTTTGGAAGGTGCCCTACACACGGAGGAAGGTTTCCTCTGCCTTTGGAAGAGTGAAGAGGTGAGAACACAGAGACGGACCAGGGACAGGAGTGGCCATCAAGAGCCTGGGCTGTGAGCCCATCACAGCCCCTGGGAAGGCTGTTTGGTCCTGTCCTACTTGCTGTGGCCAGCAGAGGAAGACAGAGGATCTAGACCCTGTAACTCCAGGTGTCTCCGCTGCGCTGGCGCGGACATTGAGCTCACATGTGGAGTACTGTTTCCACCTTGGGCTTTTCTGGGGAGCCCTTACACCTGGTGCATTGGACCAGCAGAAAGAGCGGCAGGTTGAAGAGAGAGTCCTCAGTTCTGGGGGTGAATGCTGTTTTACCCTCCCTGTGGGCTTGCCACCCGCCCCTCTCCACTCTGCACCCCCTAGCCAGAAGAATGTCCTCTGCCTAATCCATGGGCCGGCCTCATGTGCCTGAAATGAAGCTCTAGGGAACCTGCCCCACAGCAGGAGAGGATCCTCCACGCCCTGCAGCTAGGCAGTGTTTGGTTTTGTGCAATAATGGATTAGCTACCCACTTCTGGGAGAGCTTCTCTAAGGCCTTGGACTGTCCCGTCTGCTAACCCAGAGGGAGGCCTCAGGCCACTCCACATACTGCGTGCTGATGTCACAGGACTGCAGGGTTCTTGTCTCGAGGAGCCAAAGAATGAACGTTGTGGACACGACAGCCTGAAGTGAAGCAGAAGTTTATCAAGGTGAGAGCAGAACGGAAGGGTGAGGCTCCTAGAGAGACAGGGGTCTCCTGAATGGATTGCCACAGAGGGATTTTAGTGGCAGTCTTTTCCGGAGAACTGACTGCAAGCTTGTGGCCTAGAGTTCCTTGTGCCATCTTGGTTTGAGCACGGACAATCAATGACTTAATTCTTTGAGGTTTGGTCATTTTCTGTGATTACACGGTAGCCGCCAAAGAAAAATACTCCTGACCTCTGACCTCCGAGGCCAGGGGGGTCTGCTTCCCCCCTTGTTCACTCCACCTGCCAGGAGTAGTCTCAGAACCCAGCCAGGGGTCCCCTCCTCTCTGTGCCTATACCTTAGCTCTTTCCTTACTGATGATAGGATTTCTGGCAGGGCTGGGAGCACAATGTATCAGCTTGCCCCCTGGACAGGCTGGAGACCGGGTACTAAGGCCAGTCTCGTTGACTCTCCACAGCAACATCAAAGATGGGTGAGCTTCCTGGTGGGCAGTGAGACAGAACAGGGACCGGACTCAGGTCCTCCATCCCAGACCCCCAAATTCAGCATTCTTTGGCTACCTCCATGGCGGGGGAGCTAACCCTCTATGCCTCTTCAGTAGCCTATCTTGCAGGAACGTGGAGGGAGGATGCTTACGATGAACACTGGCAAAGACAGGACCAAACCATTTTGCACCAAGATGGACCCCAGCGCTGACATTTCACCGACTTTTCCGCTCATTATAACACTAAAAAAATCACACCCAGGAGTGGATTTTTTTTTAGATCTTGTTTATTTATTTGGTAGAGATTATAAGTAGTCAGAGAGGCAGGCAGAGAGAGAGGAGGAAGCAGTTTCCCTGCTGAGCAGAGAGGCTGATGTGGGGCTCGATCCCAGGACCCTGAGAACATGACCTGAGCTGAAGGCAGAGGCTTAACCCACTGAGCCACCCAGGTGCTCCCAGGAGTGGGTATTTAACATGTGAATTAGACACGAGCCACAGGAAGAAGAAGCATGACCTTGAAGCACGCAGGTGCTACTAAATTTCAGCCTCTTCATGCTCCCACAGCACACTTTTCCCACCTGTTCCTTTAGAAACGCAGATGGGATCTAAGAATCTCAAATGAGGGAATCATCCTGGATTATCCAGGTGGGCCCTAAACCTGATGACAAGTGACCTTATAAAAGACAGAAGAAGGAAGACACAGACACACACAGAAGAAGGCCGTGTGAAGACAGAGTCACAGAGTGATGCACATCAAGGAGGGCAGCAGACACCAGAAGCTGACCCTGCTCCGTCCACACCACCTGCTCGGGGACTGCCCCTGGTGCTCACCCGGGAGCCCCAACTCGTGGTGTGCCATGTTCTCTTGCTTTTTCAGAATCCCTGCTGACATTCACCACATTGCTCCAACCCCAAGGGGCTATCCTTCCTCAACCCACAGTTCCCCGTGCACCCCGGATATCAGGTGCCCTTTGCCAGCCTCACAGGGATGATCCTAAAAGAGGGACCTCAGGCATCAGCTCTACTGGCTTCTTCTGCTGGTTTGTCTTTTTTAATTTTTTTATTTGACAGAGAAAAATCACAAGCAGGCAGAGAGGCAAGCAGAGAGAGAGGGGGAAGCAAAGCCCGACACAGGGCTCAATCCCAGGACCTGGGATAATGACCCGAGAGCCAAAGGCAGAGACTTAACCCATTGAGGCACCCAGGCGTTCCTACTGATTTGTCTTGTACTGCTTGCCACGATGAGTGGGGCTTTGCTCATCAGTGGTGGTAGACTGTGGAGTGGGCATCAGACCGTGGGATCAGGGGCATGTGATGGTGCCCCCAGGAGGTGGGGCTCACAGGTGGCCACTGTGGAGGTCATAGAACAGACTGCTCTGGCTCAGCTCCTGGGGGAGAGGTCTTGAGCTCCCCACTGCACCCCCCCCC